>LGRX02033894.1:0-22347 GCA_001247695.2 Cymbomonas tetramitiformis | reverse complement strand
TCACCCCGCTCAGCGGGGACGCCGTGGTGGACTCTATCCGCGAACAGCGCATAGATGTGCATGCCACCCCAGTGCGCGCCTCCACCCGGGGTTGAAGCGATCGCCCACCACAGATGACGTCACCCGTCCCAGTGCCACGCCGAATGCCTCCTGAGACAGGATGCTCCGGACGAATGCGATACGGCAAGCGCCTCAGGGGTGATTTGAGAGTGCTGCGGCCGGCCTCACGCCCTTGATTTGCACAGATCTCAGGGGTGATTTGAGAGTGCTGCGGCCGGCCTCACGCCCTTGATCTGCACAGATCTCAGGGGTGATTTGAGAGTGCTGCGGCCGGCCTCACGCCCTTGATCTGCACAGATCTCAGGGGTGATTTGAGAGTGCTGCGGCCGGCCTCACGCCCTTGATCTGCACAGATCTCAGGGGTGATTTGAGAGTGCTGCGGCCGGCCTTACGCCCTTGATCTGCACAGATCTCAGGGGTGATTTGAGAGTGTTGCGGCCGGCCTCACACCCTTGATCTGCACAGATCTCAGGGTGATTTGGAGAGTGCTGCGGGCCGTCTCACACCCTTTGATCTGCAGATCTCAGGGGTGATTTGAGAGAGTGCTGCGGCCGTCTCACGCCTGATCTGCACAGATCTCAGGGGTGATTTGAGAGTAAGTTGCGGCCGGCTCACACCCTTGATCTGCACAGATCTCAGGGGTGATTTGAGAGTGTTGCGGCCGGCTCACACCCTTGATCTGCACAGATCTCAGGGGTGATTTTGAGAGTGCTGCGGGCCGTCTCACACCTTGATCTGCACAGATCTCAGGGGTAAAGATTTGAGCAGGTTGCGGCCGGCCTCACACCCTTGATCCTCGCACAGATCTCTTGTGTGATTTGAGAGGCCGCGTCGCCTCACACCCTTGATCTGCACAGATCTCAGGTGATTTGAGAGTGCTGGTGCCGGCCTCTACGCCCTTGATCTGCACAGATCTCAGGGGTGATTTGAGAGTGTTGCGGCCGGCTCACACCCTTGATTCTCTACAGATCTCAGGGGGTGTTTGAGAGTGCTGCGACCGGTTTTTCACACCTGATCTGCAGGCGTATCTCAGGGGTGATTTGAGAGTGCTGCGGCCGGCCTCACACCCTTGATCTGCACAGATCTCTGGGGCCGCGCTGCGCCGCGCCGCACGCATGCCACGGTGGTCACCGATATCGCCACAGTGTTTACGCCGGGGCAGGCAGGGGCGGAGATGGGGGCACCTGTGGCGACCCAGGGCGACTTCCTGACTAGGTGGTACAGCTGATGGCGGTGGATCACTGCCACCTGCATGTCTGTGACGCTTTCTAACGCATATTTCCGCGTCGCCTTACTAATGTACGAGTCCATAACGCTGCTCTCCCCAACGATGCTCCCCTGCCGGCCACCCTCCCCGGAGGCCAGAGGCCCCGCAGCTTCCCTCAGCGCTCCGCCCCCTGGATCCACGGCGCTGGCGGAGTGGCGCGCGGCACTGCGGCCGGCGCTGGCGGAGTGGCGCAGAGCACGACGGCCGGCAGCCTGATGAGAGCCCTCAGCTTGGCCTGCGGTACGGCGCACTAAATCTAAGGATTTTAGGTTTCTCTTTTGCTCGAATCCTCATTTGCCAAAGGCAGGCACTGCAATACATTTCATTAAAATGATTTTGTAAAGTGTTTAAAATGCATTTTGTGCTTTTAAATGCTTTCTAAATTCAAGTTTTTGATGAGATGTCCAGACTGGCTGTGCACGTCACCAAAAGGAAAGAGTCCTCTGGGTCGGGAGCGGTGGGAAGAGCAAAAGGAACAGAGCTGAACAGGCGTGTCGCTTCGTGGCTACTTGTATATCCTGTTTGTGTCACGGAGCTACATGTGTCATTCGGCTCTACTGCAGCAGGATTCACGGATTCTGAAAGTCTGAAACCACAAAAATTCTGTTGCACTCCAATTTGAACATTTCTCTTTTGCTCGAATCCTCATATGCCATGAAACCAAAGATGAAACTGTGAGGCACACAAAAGAAATCTGATCTCTGTCACTGTGACCATGTTAACCAAGCGAAGTAGTAGTCCATGTCTGCGTCCCTCAGAGCTGTCGGGTCGATGTAGTGCTGCACTGCCGAAGAGAACTGTGACCAGCCTCCAAAGAAGCACACTTTCTCCATTGCAACACCCACAGCTCAAGCACACGTCGTGGCACCCTTCCGGGTGCTGTGTGCAGAAAAGTGACCTCCTTCCGGAGGTCTGCAGTCCAGCTCGCTGAGAGCCAGACCAATCCAGTCATTTGCCACCGAAGCCTTGAAGTTCTTCGGGTCCTCGGGTAGCAGCCAGTAGGCGTCAGGTTGAGTCTTCTCAGAACTGTTCCAAGCCGTGTCACGGTGGAACTCCCAGTGCTCGATCAGCTCCTTCAACAGAGCCACCCCCTTCCAGGGGATGCACAGGCGTCTCTTCACCAGATGATGCCGCCGTCCTTTCTCCTTTAGCAGCACCACTGAGAACTCACTGTCGCCACAATGAACGTGCTGCCGTGACAACGAGGTCCCCGTGTCCGGTCTGCCGAAGGTCACGAAGGCAACAACCACGTAGGCGAAGGCTCGCAGTAGCCGCAGCTCCTCAGGCGATCTCGGAGTCAAACTCAGCGCTGCTTCGTGCACACGTCGTACGTGTGCCGCTGGCAGCCACGTCCGCTGGGTCTCGATGTTCTCCTCCTGCACCGCCAGCTCCGCCTGGATGGTCGCCATCCCCTTCACAGCTCGGGTCACAGAACGCCCCTTCGCTGGTCCAGGAAAACGTAGGTCCTCGTGGTAGTTGTTGATGGCAGACAGGTACGGCTGCAAGGAGGCCGACTTGATGCCCCCGTCCTTCAACAGAGAGGCGATGTACAACAACACCGTCGCCTCCGATGCTGGCAGCCACGGCCGTTGGTGCTGCTCACAAAATAAAATGAAGCGCCGCGCCTTCGGTCCGTAGTTGCTCATCGTCGTGTCCAGCAGTGCTTTTCTTCGCATCGTCACTGCCAGTTCCGTGAGCCGGGAAGGTCCCAACTCACCCCTCCACCGCTCACAGAGTGAGCGCGTGAGGACGTTTTGTACAGCACCACCGCGCTTGTACTCTTCGTAGTCGCGTCCGCTGATCCGCTCAGTGTTCTCGCCGTCCGCGTCCGTTGCCTCGTCCGTCAGCTCTGACACGCTGTTGATGATTTTGAAGTTCTCCTCGGACAAGTCCAGCGTCTCCTCGTCGCCGTCGTCGTACAGCACGCGCGCCTTCCCGTCCTCGTCGAACTCCTTCACCACACCCGGGTAGAAGCAGTCATCGTCCTTCCAGAACACCTCGATTTTCGAGCCCACGGTCACCTTGCTCGCTGTCGTACTCGTAGCAGAGCTCCTTCGTACTTCAGCAGCGTAGTAACTCACGGGCGCGCCTCGATGAAGAACATCACAGCGTCCCACTTTGAGGGCCCGAGCAGCTCGGACCCTCCCAGCCTGCTCGGAGTGAACAGGTCCCCGCGCCGCGGCATAATCACCACCTCGGTGGCCAGGGCCTCCAGCTCCCTGAACCAGGACTGTCCCGGCCAGTACGGAGCCACCACCGTAGCAGCGGCCCCCTCCTCCCGCAGCTTGTGCGCCACCTCGTCCAGCAGCGCCCACGGGGGGTTCACCCAATTGATTTCCCCCCGCCAGTCGTACGTCAGAGAGTCCACACCTTCGCACTTCGGGTCCTTCCACGCAGCTACCGAGGAAGCTGCGTGGAGATCTCGGAAGCGAACCGGTCGACTGTGTAGGGCTCCCACCATATTTGTCGCAGTAGAGCCGTACGACCTTGCCCTCCAGCTCCTGCAGGAACGCCTGTACGGTCTTGTACACGGCCTCCAACTCCAGGTGTGTGATGTGCCAGTTGCGCATCTCGTCTGGCCAGAAGCTGGCGTGCCAAGCCACGTGGACGTGCCAAGCCTCTCCGTATACTGCTGTCTGATTCTGCGCCCCGTATTGAGAAGGAAACGGGAACGCCAGCTTCCTCCTTCTCTCCAGAAGTTGCTCGGCGGTCTTGGCTACGGTGTCCGGGTCAGAAGTCCCAGGCTTCGCTGCCACCTTCGCCTCCAACTCCACGTTGATTTGTGCTTGTCGTTGAAGCTCGTCACGCAGCAGGCGATGCTCCTCTGCCTGCTGCCTCTGCATCTCAAGCAGCTCCCCTTGCTGCTTTTGCATGATCAGAATTTGTTGCATCAGCACGTCCTGAGTGGACTGTGCTGCCGGGGAAGGGAAGCCTGCCCGATGTCTGGCTTCCCCGGGAGGGGAGGGAAATCCTCTGTAGACTTGCCCTTCGCAGTTCCAGCCATTCCTCTCCCTCAAAGGAGTAACAGTGAAGTCAATGGTACTGCCGTAGCCGATGTGAAGCCGTCGTTTGAAGTCGTAACGCCGTCCCCGCGACTTCGCTGTCAGATCTCCTGTCGTCGTTCGATCGCCGTCGTACAACCTAGTGGCCTAGTCACTACCTACTCTACTGTTTACAGGTGAAACAGGTGAAGAAATTCTTACAAAATCGGATTTGCAGTGTGCCTCACAGAGTACCGTAGGTACCCGTGAAGTTCCTGTTTGCAAGAGCAAAAGGAACAGAGCTGAACAGGCGTGTCGCTTCGTGGCTACTTGTACATCCT
The DNA here is from genome assembly GCA_001247695.2 of Cymbomonas tetramitiformis. Taxonomy (NCBI): domain Eukaryota; kingdom Viridiplantae; phylum Chlorophyta; class Pyramimonadophyceae; order Pyramimonadales; family Pyramimonadaceae; genus Cymbomonas; species Cymbomonas tetramitiformis. Next base: position 17,698 of record LGRX02033894.1, on the reverse strand, counting down.
GTTTGTGTCACGGAGCTACATGTGTCATTCGGCTCTACTGCAGCAGGAGTCACGGATTCTGAAAGTCTGAAACCACAAAAATTCTGTTGCACTCCAATTTGAACAGTTTATAGGGTTTGGGGCACTGTCGGGGAGGGGGCTGCAATGGACGCAGCCGCGCTCCCCATGGCGGACCCGCCTGCATGGCAAGTCGCCCGGCTGGCTGCGATGCATGCGACCGCTGCAGCTGTGATGGCGCGGCATGACGAGGCATGACGAGGCCGGACCTTGCCAATCCGAACACCATCGCCAACGCTCAGCACGGCCTCGCCTTCCAGTATGAGGTACATGGTGGTCGCCTCCATGCCCTCCCGGAACATTCCTTCTCCCTGTGAGCTCCGTGCAACCTCCCCTCGGCCCCCTCATCGCGAGTCCCCTTCCCACCCCCAGAAGCCAGCTGGCATCAGACCAGCTCCTCAGCTCCTCAGACTCCTCGCTCGCACTCAGGCACACTGTATAGGGCTCCGCGAGCCTGCGCTTCGACACAGATGGCACATCTGGACCAGCCCGCATGAGCGCTTAACCCCACACCCCCCACCCCACTCCGCTTGGATGACTGCAGTCTTCGGTTTAAGATTTTTTCGTAAATAAATCCAAAATACTGACTAAGAGGGAAGTATTCACCAAAGGGGGTTCTGGGGGGGCCTGCTCCTGGTGCCTCCCGGTACTCGGCCCTCCACAGGTCCGCTTCCGCAGGATAGCTTGCCGAGGGGTGGGGGAGGGGGCAATCGGACAGACTCTGATTACTATCAGGGCTTCTTCCGATTTGCTCTGATTGGCCAGCAGCTTCAGCCCAAGTCACGCGGACGAGGACCCACCGCCGGGATGTTGGAGATGAAGAAGAAGTCCGTCAGGTCGTGCAGCTCCCCGGGAGTGCACTCATGGCCGAGCCCCGGGCCCGTGTTTTGAGCGTCCTGTCCATGGCCCCCACCCGCCCGGACCTCAACTCCCGCCCATTGCAGCGCTCCCTCCGGGCGCGACCGTTCCCTCTGCATCTGCCAGCGCCAATACAAACCTGCGGGTCGTAGGCCTCCACCGTATGCTCCTCCCCCCCCGCCCTGGCCAACCTATTCCTCCAAAAAAAGGCGGCCATAGCCCCCCTCGCTGCACCCTACCACGCATACACAGGGTACTCTCCATGGGGGGCTCCCGCCAGTTCATTCGCTCGAGCTCTTCATGAGCTGCCGGCTAAGCCCGGCTGTGCTAGCAGCAGCCGGGAGCGGCGGGAGCCGGCAGTGCTGCAGCGGGGCCAGCTAGGCACCTGCATGAGAAAGTACATCTTGTCCTTCGCCATGGGCATGGCAGCGTAGCGCTCAATCCCGAGGAAGTCCACCTTTCGCGACTTCATCTTCGAGAGCATGCTGGTGGCCACCGTCCTGCTCCGCGCGCCCCCCCCCCTCGTCCCGCCAGCGGACCTCCCACCCTCTCATTGGTCGCAGCGCCGACCTCCCACCCTCATTGGTTGCAGCGCAGACCTCCCACCCTCACATTGTCGCAGCGCGGACCTCCCACCCTCATTGGTTGCAGCGGACCTCCCACCCTCTCATTGGTCGCAGCGCGACCTCCCACCCTCTCATTGGACGCAGCGGACTCCCACCCCTCTCACATTGGTCGCAGCGGACCTCCAACCTCTCATTGGTCGCAGCGCGGACCTCCCACCCTCTCATTGGTCGCAGCGCGGACCTCCCCACTCCTCTCATTGGTCGCAGCTGACCTCCCACTCCTCTCATTGGTCGCAGCGTACCTCCCACCCTCTCATTGGTCGCAGCGGACCTCCCACCCTCTCATTGGTCGCAGCGCGACCTCCCACCCTCTCTCTCATTGGTCGCAGCTGGGATCTCCCACTCTCATTGGTCGCAGCGCGGACCTCCCACCTCACATTGGTCGCAGCGGACCTCCAACCCTCTCATTGGTCGCAGCGCGGACCTCCAACCCTCTCATTGGTCGCAGCGCGGACCTCCCACCCTCTCATTGGTCGCAGCGCATACCTCCCACCCTCTCATTGGTCGCAGCGATTCGACCCCGGAGTCCAGCAGCGCCAGGGGCGAGGCGCGTGCGGCGCGGAGGGTTGGGCAACAGGCGCCAACAGGACTTGGCAAAGGAGAAGAGCTGGAGGCCAAGGGGACAGATGCCCAGGCGGTACAGGGAGGGGGAGGGAAGAATGTGGGGGGAGGGGGGCGTGCTTCATGATCTTCATCGGCAGCTCGGGGAAGAGCTTGTTCGAGCCATCATGAACTTGGCAGGGAAAACGGCTACTCACCGCCTCGCCGTCGCTTCCGCTCACCACGCCTACCGGATGCAGCGGGATCACGCTGTTGCGTCCCTCCCTCCCTCCCTTCCCCTCCCCGCTCCCCCTCCTCAGCAGGGCCCTCCTTGCATACCCCTTCAGCCTTACTACATCGGGACGGGATTTCCACCTCGCTCGCAGAGGAAGACATGCCAGCAAAGTGCATGGGAGGCGCGCCGAGCGAGGGATGGGGAAGACATGCCAGCAAAGTGCATGGGAGGCGCGCCGAGCGAGGGATGGGGAAGACATGCCAGCAAAGTGCATGGGGGGCGCGCCGAGCGAGGGATGGGGAAGACATGCCAGCAAAGTGCATGGGAGGCGCGCCGAGCGAGGGATGGGGAAGACATGCCAGCAAAGTGCATGGGAGGCGCGCCGAGCGAGGGATGGGGAAGCACGCGTGAGTGAGTGTTGGCGCACGGGCGTGCACCACGAGCATACTGAGCTCCCCGAGGACGCCTCCAGCATGCACCTGGCCGCAGCAAGCTCCCTGCGACACGACGCTGACCACACCCTGCGGCACACCCCGCGCCGACCCGCCCCACCGGCCATATCACACCCCACTCGCCCTGCACGGCGTGCGCGTACCTGAGCGCCGCGATTGGCCTCCGGAGGCCGGCTCATCGAGACCCCAGCCAAGGAGAAGTAGGTGAGGCGCGAGCAGGATGGGACCGGGGCACGGTACACCAAAGATGCGTGCAACGCCTTTACACAGCCCTGCGCCTGCTCGCCCCACGAATGCGAAGACCCACGCCACACCTAGCACACGCCTGGCCCACCCGCCGTGTTGCGGGCTGTGGCACACTCTCAGCTCACGCGTGCGATATTTTGGGATGGTGTCATCCCAACGAGGTCATCGCGAGCTTTTGCTCGAATCAGCCGGTCTCGCAGATAATGCAGATTGCAGATGCGGGGGAGGCATGGCAGTATTAGGGATTGGACGCATCGACTGACTTTAGTTCCCTTTGTAGCTCAATTCGCCACGTGGACGTGCCAAGCCTCTCCGTATACTGCTGTCTGATTCTGCGCCCCGTATTGAGAAGGAAACGGGAAATAGGGATGTGCCCTCGCCCGTCAGCCAGCGCTTCTTAGGGACGAAGGCATCGACTACCATATTGGTGGGTTTTTGGGCACAGCTCATCGTTTTCAAGGATGCCATATTTGCGTCGCACAGAAGCCGCCGCCGAGCACCCTTCTCTCCCCGGCCGGCCTCCTAAAGTCCCGCGAGGCGCAGATTCAGTGTAAGACCTGCCATGCGAGACCTGCTGGAACCTGAGTTGAAAACCCTTTCATGACTTTGACCAAGCGTCTCACATCCACGCATCTCTCGCCCTGCACGGCGGCCGCCCTGCGCGTGCTTGGCCCATCCGTGGGACGGGAACTACTTGAGCTGCACATCGCCCCACTTTTGTTGCAAGAGTGCAGCAGCAGCCGAGGTCATTGTGCCGGCTGTGTGGATGGATGGAGCGCCAAGATAGGGGTCTTCGCTTTGATTGGCCAACGGACTTGGGCTTGCTCATGCGACCTGGCGCCACTACAAGTGTGTGCCAAGCAACTTCCCGGAAGGCACGGCATCGGGGAGAGGTGCTTTGAACCACGGGCAAGGAGCGCTCCCCTCGATTCTTGCGGACCTGGGGGAGAGCGGCGAGGGGCTCGGGGGCCCTTGCAACAGTACGTACTGATGGCCCGCATGGCAGCCTGCCGCCAGCCCATGGGCTGCATGCCGCCACGTCATCAGGAAGCCTGGAGCCAGGCAGGACGGGAGAGGAAGGGCAGGAGGTGGGTGGTCCGAAAGGCACAGATAGAATGGGAGGGGAAGGCGAGACGGGCGGTCATACATGCAGAACGACGACAATGCATTTGGAGGGCTGCCCTTTCTGAAACACCGGCTTTCCTGCCATCACCCGGAGCATCTTCCCGGCGGTTGCGAGCCATGCCAGCTCCATCTGGCAATGTGCCCCCCAAGCCAGGGGGCTGTCAGCTGACAAGTGGAACAGGCCACCTGCATGCGCCTGCTTCCTTCGATCGATAAAGGAATGGACGGCCCACAGCGCTCTTGCAATCGACGGCCCACAACGCTCTTGCAGGGCACTGAGCAGTGATGGAGGCTCAATTTTGAGATAGCTGCGAGGGACAAGGGCGGGGAAGGCGAGGAGTGCGGGTGGAGCTGGAAGGCGATGTCACTGCTGGGAAGCGAGCCGGGGGGCGGGGGAAGGGGTTGCGAGGTGGGTGTGAGCAGGGAGGGCAGGGGTAAGAGGTCAGGAACGCGCGAGAGCGAGCTGTGGGAGGGTGTGCGCGGGAAGGGCAGGGGGAAGGGGAGAGGCGGGACGAGGACCTCGCGGAAGTCGCGCCAGTGGAGGGACGTGTCCTGGCACACGCGCAGCTGCTGGAGGGCGCAGGCCGGGGTGCACTCCGCGTGCTGCAGGAGAACTTGATCGTCCCACGCTGACATGCCGTACTCGGTCGCCTTCGCATTCGACGTTGTTTTCACGGAGGTCAGCACTGCGTGGGCGGACCTCTGCCAGGCATACGCGTTTTGCTGATGCTTCTGCCGTCCCCATTTTCTTGCCGTTGGCGAATCCGTTTCCTCCGCCGCCTTAGCCCGTTTACCTGCGCTTCATGCGCCCGCACCGCACTTGTCGGCCACCATGCGATGGAAGAATGCTGACCGTTCGATTCGAATGTCTCCGAACTTAAAGCGCGATCCCATGCAAGCGGGGAGCTGGAGAGTCGGGTGACAGGCGGGGAGCCGGAGAGTCGGGGTGACGGGCGGGGAGCCGGAGAGTCAGGGTGACAGGCGGGGAGCTGGAGAGTCGGGGTGACAGGCGGGAGCCGGAGAGTCGGGCTGACAGGCGGGGAGCCGGAGAGTCGGGCTGACAGGCGGGGAGCCGGATGGTGGTGTGATGGGCGGGGAGCTGGATAGTCGGGGGGACGGGCGGGGAGCCGGAGCGCTGTGAAGGGGCCTTCTGTGGTGGGCATAAGAGGGAAGGCCTCACCGACGGCGCGTTCACAGTTGTCCATCACTTCATCCAGGATACAGCCTCCGAGGAGGTAAGCTTCCGGGGTGAGTGTGCTCGCTTGTTCCTCCTCCCCCTCAACCGCCATGCCGACCTCCGCCTGTACACCCGGCGCTTCCTGCACTCGTGGTGAGTGCCCCTCCGCTACCGCCCTGGCTCTCAGATCACACTCGACCGCTGCTCTCAGATCACACTCGACCGCTGCTCTCAGATCACACTCGACCGCTGCTCTCAGAGCGGTGATGGTGAGCTGCGGGCGAAGTCCCACCTGCCGCGACGAGCTCCTCTTCAGTCCAAAGGTCTCCGAGTACCCCGCAGCTCGCCACTCGATGCACTCCTGGTCGAGCCATGCCACCAGGGTGAGAGCCCCCTCACTCCCAGAGCCCATTCACCCGGAAGCTTTGCCAGGCTCTTGGCCGAGGCGGCCTCAAGCCGGTACACCGTGGTGCGATGCAGTGGGGGCGCTGAGAGCCCCCTTCTCCGTCGGGGGGAAGTCCCCTTCGGACGGTCCGGAGGTCGCTCGGCCAAACTTGGCCGAAAATTGGCCAAAAACATTTATTTTTTCTTGTGTTTACAAATTTCTTCATACTTAACCCCTAAAGGGCGGTTTGTACCGTATACGGACGGATCACTCAAATTCACATTGTGACGTCATAAGAATCCCGAATTTACTTTTGAACAGTTCTGAAAATGCCTCGACGAGCCGCATGCAACAATTTGCCCCGACATTGTCAAATCGAAGGTTCACGCATAAGAAAGGTTGATTAAAGCTTGTTTTTAGGATATCACAAATATATCCCTTCTATTTTAAATGATTCAGTGCCGTTATAATCACCCTAACGACGTTACACAACCCTAATAGAATGTTGTGCATTAGATACGACGCGTGAATGTTGAGTTGGGCTCAATATTAGGGTTGTTTTGGTATCTTCAAGTTTAAGATTTGGAACTGGTGATATTAAGAGTTACTTCGCGAAACTCCAATACCTAATACTTTACACACGTTAATGCGATCCACCTTGATATCGCATTTCTAGAACTGTTTTCAAAATTTCCTTTGGATGTCGAATGCTCAAGTTATTGCAAAATATGTGCATGCGTAAGAACCAAAACAATTCCATCCGCCCTATAGGGGTTAAGGGTGAGAATTCTTTTGGCCAATGTTTGGCCAAACCCTCTTTTCGGGAGACTCGCTCGGCCAGGGGCCGGTCAATTGCGACAGGACTTCTCCCCTGATTCTCAGCGAGCCCACCAGGCCGCAAGGCTGCAGCGGGACAGCACAGAGCGCCGGAGAGGGGGGGCAGCGGGAGGATGCGGCTCTCGGCGGGCGCGCACGTGGAACTCCTCGCTGGCAGGGTCGGTGCACAGGTCCACGATCTCGGGGTTCGTGAAGAGTGCCGGGTGATGCCCATCGCCGGCGCGCTCGGCGCGGGCCGCGCGGTACAGTACTGTGCTGAGCTTCTCCATGGTTTTCTTGGCAAAGAGCCGCGTCAGCGAGGTCGCCACGAGCGGGTTCTGCTCGATCAGGGTGTTCATGTGCTCGTTGCTGAGCACCGCATACGTGCTGTGCGGCTGTACGTGCAGGGCCGCACAGCACCCTGGAGCCCCCTTGAGCCCCCTTGAGCCCCCTGGAGCTTTCCGTGTGAGCTCCAAAATAAGGGACACGGAAAATAAGAAGATTACTGGATGGACGCGGAATCCGCCCCGGGGCTTCCTGCGTAAGCGGCGATGAACAACTGGAACTGGGTTGGGAGGGGGGAGGGAGTTGGTGCCCTGCACGTACCGAGATGGCCGTCCATGTCGGCTTTTTCTCGCTGTCTATGCCCAGGCCGAGGAACAAGGAGATGAACCCATGGTAGCCGATCCACTCGCCTGAGCGCAACCAACGGCTCAGATGTAGGCTCTTGAGCGCAACCAACGGCTCAGATGTAGGCTCCGGCGCTCCTCAAACGCTCCCGCAGAGAAACCGCGGCGAGAGGAGGAGAATGGGGCAGGGGGGGGGCGCGGCGTGGCAAATGCAAGCAAGAACAAAAAGTGGGGCTTGTGTCTCGGTTGCTCTCGAGCAGCCTGCCTCCAAGCTGGGCTCGCTGCTGCTGCTGGCGCTCCGAAGCAGAGTCCTTGCAGAGAGCTTTGGGGCTTTTGCTCCGCCGAGATCATGAGAAGGCGGCGAGCACGACACAGGGGGGCGGGGGGGGCATGAGTCAACTCCACTCAGCTTTGCGCTCTGCCCAGGGAGGCTCAAGTGGCAAGCGCCGCGGCAAGCTCCCGAGTGCTCCCGAGTGCGACGGGAGGGCGGATGCTGGGCGCTGGCTTCTAGGCTAGTGCACAGACGCGTCACGGGGACATAGGATGGGGCGACGCGAAAGAGGAGCGGGGCGAATTCGGGGCGGGCTGACAGGGGAGGGCACCTGCGGATCGCTCAGCAACCACTCGACGGTCTCCTTCCTCGTCTACGGTAGCCTGGAGCTTCCCTGTCAATATTATGACGGTGTAGGTGCACGCAAAGTGATCCGGAATGATGGCCGCGCCCTCCGAAGCCTCGGCGATCACCATGACCTCTGCCAGCACTTCGAGCATGCTCGCTGTCAGATACGTGGTCATTTCCTGAATGACAGGAGAGGTGCGTGCGAGCCCCGCCCTGAGGTCAGCCCCCGCCATGTACAGCCACCGCAGACGGCTCACAAAGCGCGCCCCCAGCGGCACTGCACCGGGATCCCGGCACGGCAGTCGACAGCTGTCACTTTGACTGGTCCCTTGCCTCACCTCCAAGGCCTCCCAACTCTTCCATCGGTGATTGCTCGGCCCTCCAAACCCTTTGCGGAAGTTGCTCCCCGTCCATGCCGAGATCTCCTTCAAAGGAGGCCGCTCGTGATTTTGTAGTGAGAAGGTAAGGTGGTGGCAGGGGGCAGCGCCGCTAGGTGGTGATGGCTGGATGACAAAACAATGATGATGGCTGGATGACAAAACAATGATGATGGCTGGATGACAAAACAATGATAATGGCTGGATGACAAAACAATGATGATGGCTGGATGACAAAACAATGATGATGGCTGGATGACAAACAATGATGATGGCTGGATGACAAAACAATGATGATGGCTGGATGACAAAACAATGATGATGGCTGGATGACAAAACAATGATGATGGTTGGATGACAAAACAATGATGATGGCTGGATGACAAAACAATGATGCTGGCTGGATGACAAAACACTGATGCTGGCTGGATGACAGAACAATGATGATGGCTGGATGACAGAACAATGATGATGGCTGGATGACAAAACAATGATGATGGCTGGGTGACAAAACAATGATGATGGCTGGATGACAAAACAATGATGATGGCTGGATGACAAAACAATGATGATGGCTGGGTGACAAACAATGATGATGGCTGGGTGACAAAACAGTGATGATGGCTGGACAAACAATGATGATGGCTGGATGACAAAACAATGATGATGGCTGGGTGACAAAACAATGATGATGGCTGGATGACAAAACAGTGATGATGGCTGGGTGACAAAACAATGATGATGGGCGCTGGAGAATTACACAATGGCAATATGGCCAGAACCAGCTAGGGGCACCGGCGCCCAAGAGCAGCGCGTGATCGCACCGGTGCTAGAGGATGCCGGTGCCACCACCATGTATCGCGCCCAATGGCGGCGTGCCCAACGATGGTTCAAAGCATCGGCGTCAACTCAGGGCGCTCGCATCCCCCGCGCGGCATGGACCGACCACAAGGCCGCGCCACGAGAGCTCGTGGCGCGGCGATGGCGTGAGGGGGGCGCGCCTCGCTGCACGCCGCCCTGAGCATCTCCAGCTTCTCCTCGGAGCTAAGACCAAACTGCTGCGTCAACCCTAGCTCGTCGAAGCCGAAGTCCACCTCCTCCACGTCCAGCGACTGGCGGTCCACCGAGAGGTCCCACTCACACTCCTGCGCGGCAGCCATCCCCGAGCCTGTCACGCCCTCCCCCTGCCTCCCCCCTGCGTCCGCCAGCGCCTTCCCGCGGTCCAGCTCGCCGCATGTGCAGATCTGAGAACCGCGGAGCGTGATGGCAGTCCTATCGGCGCGCGATCTGCCGACACAAGCGCCGCGTCCCTTGTTGCTGGCCGCCCTTTCCTCGGCCACCTACTTCCCTTCTATGACGCGGAGGGGGAAGGCCGTCATCGATCATCTGGATCGGACAGTTTCAATTTGAGGAGTGTCATGCGTGTCATACGTCCGACACTGGAACAACACAGAAACGCTACGGTGGCGTAGACACAGGTCAGACACAAGTCCGGGAAAAAAAATGGAGATCAGAGGGAGTGTGGCTCGGATGGACGTGGAGGTGTTCGGGAGTTCGTGGAGGGTTTCGAGAATGCGGCTCAGCGCGACGTGGGCGGGGGCAATAGAGTCGCGGCGGGGGCCGAGGGGGAAGAAGCGAGGATGCTGGGAGCGCACGCGGAGGCGCTGCAGAGCCATGTGGGTGAACATGCGCAGCAGCTTGTTGCCCGTTTGCGGGTACTGCCGCATGAGCTCGCGGAAGTGGCCGTAAGGGAAGAACGCCCAGACGCACGCCGTCAAGCACACCACATTACCGGCACGCCCGCACTTCTCCTCGAACTCCGTCTGAAACATTGCGATCTCCCCAACGATCTGCCCGGGGTTCAATTCGGCCACTTTCTGCTCCCCTCCCCGCGCCCCGCCCCTCTCCCCCCCACACCTCCCAGACGCACGTTCACTTGCGGCGTCACATCCAGCATAGGGAGACCTTTAGATCGGACCAATCAGCGCGCGAATCCAAAAGCAAGCAGCGCCGCGACCAATCGGAGCGAAGGCCGTCTGTTAGCATCGTTTCACCACGGCTCCGGCCCTATCAGATTTGACACGAGAGGGCCCATCGTTGGCGCATTTGTGCAGCTCATCCTGGGTCTAGAAAGCAACGGTCGGATGCGAGCCGCCGCAACCTAACGGACGGCCCCCCTCGAGGAGCTGGAGGTGCTAGATACAGTGCAACGAGAGCGCTGCAGCGCCCACAAAGAAGGACCGCCCGATCCGACGGTTGCGAGCGCAAGGGAGGCCGTACCATGTCCTCAGGGTCCGAGATGGCGGCGGTGCCCTCCATCAGCAGCGCGGCGAAGGTGGCAGGCTCGCCCTCGTGGATGATTGGCTCGCCTGCCTCCACCTTGAACATGGGGAAATATGTGGCCACGATGGTCACCTCCTCGGGGTCGAGGTTACGGAAGTGCGGGCTCTGCCGCTGGATCTCTGCACGCAACCTCTCCGGGACTCAGCGCAGAACCATCAACCCAATGGGTTCATCTACGTCAGCATGCTGCGCCGTCACTGGCCGCTCCGTGCATCAGTGCCCTATGCTGCGAGGTGTGCGGCTGCCTGTGAGCTGGCGGGTTTCTCGCGGGCGAAACAGCGCATCAAGGCACGCGTCATCGACATCGCCCAGCAGCTGAGGGCCCCACCGGTCACATTGGTCACGAGGTGATTTCCCGTCTGTTAGCATCGTTTCACCACGGCTCCGGCCCTATCAGATTCGACACAGGGCCCATCGTTGGCGCATTTGTGCAGCTCATCCTGGGTCTAGAAAGCAACGGTCGGATGCGAGCCGCCGCAACCTTCAAAAGCTCCAATGCATGCCGAGTGAACTCACCAAAATCGAACGACAATTTATCTTATTATCGTATTAAAGACATAATGCTGACAGCACCGAGATTGCTCACAGTTCTATTGTAGCTCAGATATCTAATCTCAGGTCACTGCATCCTACGACGCAGCCTGCAGCTGCAAACAGGGTGCCAGCCTAGGTGCTCACAGCGCCACAGCTCCCGCACCTGCGATGCGGCGGACGCGCTCGTTCGGCAAGATGTCAGACCCATCCAGGAACACCTTATCGATCATCATGGGCTCCTCCTGCGAGCCCCGTCCTCCCCCCCAATCCCACCATCATCTCAGCAAGGGCCTCTCCCAGGGGCGCCTGTACCAGCACACAACACCACAGGTCTCTCGTGGTGTTGCAGTCAGAACACCGGTGCGCATGCCGTGCGAATCCGTAAGAACTGCCCGAAACCTCTCTCGCGGCACACCCAGTGAATCAGGGCGCTAGGGGTGCCCAACTAAAGTTGAGCCATCCAAGGTTTTTAGATCGGGAACATTGGAAGGTCCTAAGATATTCCTGGGGAGCGACAAAGGACTTGATCGTACTTTGATCTCTGGAATCGTATATGGACTGTCGGATTCGGAAAACTACCACTGTTAAAAATGAACGGACCAGTTTAAGTTGCGCAGCTCTACAGGGCGCCTCACTGGTGACACCCTAACAGGCCGTGCGCCCGGTGACTCGGGCGTGTCGCTGGCGACACCTGATTTACTGCCCCCCTGTGAATCGGGCGTGTCGCTGGCGACATCTGATTTGCTGCGCCACTGTGACTCGGGCGTGTCGCTGGCGACTCCTGATTTACTGCACCCCTGTGAATCGGGCGTGTCGCTGGCGACACCTGATTTACTGCCCCCCTGTGAATCGGGCATGTCGCTGGCGACGCCTGATTTACTGCGCCACCTGTGAATCGGGCGTGTCGCTGGCGACACCTAATTTACCGCGCCCACGTGAATCGGGCGTGTCGCTGGCGACACCTGATTTACTGCGCCCCTGTGAATCGGGCGTGTCGCTGGCGACGCCTGATTTACTGCGCCACCTGTGAATCGGGCGTGTCGCTGGCGACGCCTGATTTACTGCGCCCCTGTGAATCGGGCGTGTGGCTGGCGACACCTGATTTACTGCGCCCCTGTGAATCGGGCGTGTCGCTGGCGACGCCTGATTTACTGCGCCCCTGTGAATCGGGTGTGTCGCTGGCGACACCTGATTTACTGCGCCCCTGTGAATCGGGCGTGTCGCTGGCGACGCCTGATTTACTGCGCCCCTGTGAATCGGGCGTGTGGCTGGCGACGCCTGATTTACTGCGCCACCTGTGAATCGGGCGTGTCGCTGGCGACGCCTGATTTACTGCGCCACCTGTGAATCGGGCGTGTCGCTGGGGACGCCTGATTTACTGCGCCCCTGTGAATCGGGCGTGTCGCTGGCGACACCTGATTTACTGCGCCCGTGTGAATCGGGCGTGTCGCTGGCGACGCCTGATTTACTGCCCCCCTGTGAATCGGGCGTGTCGCTGGCGACGCCTGATTTACTGCGCCCCTGTGAATCGGGCGTGTCGCTGGCGACACCTGATTTACTGCGCCACCTGTGAATCGGGCGTGTCGCTGGCGACGCCTGATTTACTGCGCCCCTGTGAATCGGGTGTGTCGCTGGCGACGCCTGATCTGCAGAGCGCCCTGCGGCTCTGTCAGGGCACCATGCTGCATGCATCCCGGCGTGCCCACTCCGCTTTGTGAGGGCCACGTCACCTTGTGGTGATCCTGCTTGTGCTCTTCCTTCGAAGCAATGTCACTCGCGGCCTCAGGCGCCCTGCGACACACCGCGCGGCCCCCAAGAGCAAGTATCATGCAGGGGGACACGCCGAAGACGACCTGCCGCGACCATGGGTGGGCTGCCATGAACATCGAATCCGCGGAATGCCGGCGACCGTCCATTCGCATGCTCTCGCTGCACCATCCAACGGCACTCCTCTGCCAACAGCCGTTGGGTCAAACCGCACTCCTCGATCGACGGCCCAGAATGTACCCCCGCCCTGCCTTTGTCGACTTGGAATCGAGGCGAGCACCAAAGCGAGCGGCCGGACCTCAGACCGCGCTTTGCTATGCACGGGGAGAGGAGACAGTGCGCCTCGGCCTCGGCGGCGCGGACTCAAAACGCCGCTTGGCGTGTGGCCCACAGCGAGCCACGCTGCAGGAGCACCGCTCTGAACCACTGCGAGCCTCCAGCGAGCCGAACCAATCAACAGGTCTCTACCGCTCCCATGCTGCATCCCGGGAATCCGCAGAGTCACGGCCCCCCTCCCACGACCCCCCTCTCCCCGCATCGCGCAACGCCTTTGCATTCTGCGGATCCGCATGCCACGTGGCCTGGTGCATGCAAAAATGCCACGTGGCCTGGTGCATGCAAAAATGTCACGTGGCCTGGTGCATGCAAAAATGTCACGTGGCCTGGTGCATGCAAAAATGTCACGTGGCCTGGTGCATGCAAAAATGCCGTGGCGCTGCGAGTCGTAGGGCCAGAAGGGGCAGTGGAAAAGGAGGGACTGGAGAGGGAAGAGCGAGGGTGGGGAGGGTGAAAGGGGGGTGGGAGAATGCAAGTTTGTGTCGTGAGGAGCACTGAACAGGGCTGGAAAGGCGTGAAGGGGAGGGTGTGGGGGCAAGGAAAGGGGTCACATTGACTGGCACTGGCTGATGCGCCGGGTGATATAGATGAGGTTTTCGTTCATGCTGTTGGAGTCCCGCTCCCACAGGATCTTTGCGTCCTCCCCGCGCGTCCACTGAGGCTTTCTCTCCACATCTCCACGCGCCTCCCCGTCCTCCTTGCCCTCCGCCTGCTGCCGCTTCGTCCCCTGGCTGTCGCCCTCCACCGACTCGTCGCCCCCCTCCGCGCCATCCCCTGCTTCTGACGCCTCCACCTCAGCACTCTCCTCGTCGTATTCCCCGGGCTCGGGTGGCACCAGGTCCGGACGCAGTTGATAGTACTCCTTCCTTATATCCTGCCCCCCTCCTCCGCCCCGCGCGCCCCCGCAACTACCCATCTGAGCGGCGCGCCCACCACGTAGGTTCCTGGAGCCTCCAAGGCCCGAAGTCAGCGTGGGGCTGTGTGATGATATGGCCAGGGGCGTGCAAGGAGAGAGCCGGGGGAGTGAGAGGGCAGGCTTTAGGGTTCGGCTGAGCCGGTGTGGGGCAACTGGGAGCTCCACCGGCACAGCATTGCAGAGTCCCCTGAGAGCGGGGGACCCAGGCGAGTGAAAGCCACATTCCAAGAAATCTGGGAAATTCATTGACTTTCCGGGAAAACACTGTTAATTTCCCGGCAAATTGCGACAAGTTAACGGCGAGTCAGGGAAGCCCACCCCACCTAGGGATACAAGCAAAGGAAGGGAATGAGAAGGTTGGGCCAGGGGGAGCTGGGGGAGTGTGAGGGCAGAGCGTGGGGATCATGGGGTGGGATCAGGGGGGAGTGTGTGGGCTGAGAGCTGGGGTAATCTGTGGCAGAGCCGCGGAAGTTGGGGGGAAAAGTGAGAGGCGGTGGGTCAAGCCATGAAGCAGCGGCAGACGGAGGCTGAGAGAGAGCTCGGGTGGTTACTCTGGTGCATGCGGTGGTGAGCAACTTGAAGACAATGCCCGGATGGCGCGCGTCCAGCTTGTCAATCTCTTCCGTCGTTATCACTGCGAGGCAGACCCCGTCGTAGGGAACAACCACGTTGTATGGGCTCAGCTCGCCGCTGGCCATGAAGCGACTCAACTCCACAAATTCACCAGCCTGCCGCAATGCCGCCCCGACCCGCATCCACCTCGTTCACGCACTCACATCATTTGGGAGCAGTGCGTATGCGTTGGATATGGGGGAGCTGGGGGCGCGCACCGGACAGGAGTGTTGAATATGGGGGAGCTGGGGGGCGCGCACGGTTAGGAGTGTTGAATAGCTAAGGGGAGCTGGGGGCACGCACCGGACAAGTGTTGAATATGGGGGAGCTGAGGGGCGCGCACCGGACAGGAGTATTAAATGAAGGGGGCTGGGGCAGCGCACCGGACAGGAGGGTGTTAGATATGGGAGCTGGGGGCGCACCGGACAGGAGTGTTAGAGTAGGGGAGCTGGGGGGTGCCCACCCGGGCAGGGTGTTAAATATGAGGGACAGAGGAGGCGCGCACCGGACAGGAGTGCTAGATATGGGGAGCTGGGGGGCGCGCACCGGACAGGAGTGTTAAATATGGGGGGAGCTAGGGGTGCCCACCCGGGCAGGAAGTGTTAAATATGAGGGGAGGACTGGGGGCGCGCACCGGACAGGAGTGCTAGATATGGGAGCTGGGGGCGCGCACCGGACAGGAGTGTTAAATATGGGGGAGCTGGGGGTGCCCACCGGGCAGGAGTGTTAAATGAGGGGACTGGGGGCGCGCACCGGGCAGGAAGTGTTAAATATGGGAGCTGGGGCGCGCACCGGGCAGGAGTGTTGAATATGGGGGAGCTGAGGGTGTGCACCGGGCAGGAGTGTTAAATATGAGGGAGCTGGGGGCGCGCACTGTATACGTGCGGTCAATTTGTTCCTTGTCGTCTGCTGTGCCATCGTCCCCGCCAGCGTGGTGCATCACATTCAGTTCGCCCTCCAGAACCAGCAGCAGCTCCTTCAATGGCAAGCCTGTGAACCGCCCTCACGAGAACCATCAGCAACCCATACCCCCATCGGGCGCCCCCTGGTCAGAGCATTCCCGCAGAAGTGGGGGGACTGGCGAGGGCCCTGCGCGGCGGGGGCAGCAGAAAGCAAAGCACGCATGCATCTGAACACCAGGTGCGATGCCAGCCCCTGCACAGGCTCGGGGGCGTCACAGGGCACGGACCCCAGCTCGCGACCCGCACGCCTGTCTTCGGCGCGCAAAAGTGCATCTTCTCCAACAATATGTCCAGCTCACTGCACACCCACCCCTCCGCCTCCTTCGCCCGCACTCCCCCTGTCCCTCAGCTTCTGGACGGCGTGTGCGTGCTCCAGCGGTCGCTCCCGAGCATGTGGCAATCGCGCGCCCTGTGCGGCACCGCTCGTGTGCTCGGGCGCCGCCATCCCCAACAGCGACATCCCAACAGCGACACCCCCCCAGCAGAGGCGCATGCAACCTGATGCGAAGCGTGCTCTGCGCCAGCCGGACTGCACCGACCGCCCTGCCTGGAACGGTGCACGCTGCCGGCTTCCACTACGGAGCGCACATCTCGGGGGCCCTCGGGCGTGGCCATGCTGCATGCCCCCGACTTCAGTGCATCTGCCTCTGACGCCTGTAGATGATACCTGTAGATGATACCTGTAGATGACGCCTGTAGGTGACACCTGTAGATGACGCTGCTAGCGCGCTTCCAAAATTGATGCTATATTTGGATCACTCTGCAGAAATAGAATGCAGGTATGCCTTTCCCCCACCCGCTAAGGGGGAGGAGGAGTACTTATCTTCGCCCACTGTTCAGGAAAAACGGCCAACACTTCACACAACGACGTCTGATGTCCTTGGGTTCCTGGGTTTCCCGATCTGTGGCCTGGGTTTCCCGATTTGTGGCCTGGGTTTCCCGATTTGTGGCCTGGATTTCCCGATCTGTGGCCACAGATCGGAAAAACCCCAGGGGCAGAAGTTCTTTGCTTTCCCCATCCTCCCTACCCTCTTACGTCAGTTCCGGGGGATACTAGCGGGGGTGACAGGCAGATGAGTGGAAGCTGCCGTACTCCGGGTCCCGGACCCTGAGCTGGCACTTAAGGCCTCCGAGTCCGAGGCCCTGGACCAGCTTCACAGAGACGTCCAAGACGCACAGCGTTCGGCATTCGGCGAGCTGGCAGCCAGCTGGCATTCGGCTACGAGAGTGAGAGAGACAAGTGGAGCACAGACGGAAGAAGGCCGCTCTCCTTGAAGCGAGCTGTACTGAGAGGTGAAGGGCCTGGACCTGCGCACAGCTAGCAGCCTGTGGAGAGGGCGAGTTTCATTATAATGTGTTGACTCCCTGGTCCGAGCCTGATCAAACCTGTTTGCTACAAAGGAATAACAGTGGATGCGGCCTCACAAGGATGGAGCCCCTCGAGGAAGCTAGGGTTACGGCAGACTGGGCGGGACGTACCGTTCGGACAGTCCGGACCTGTCGAAAGCCTGCGCCGTGACGGCCCCCGCACCAACCTTGCTCAGTGTGACACAATGTCCTGCACCACTTTCTAATGCCACAATCACGTGCTGCCCCGCAACTATCGATAAGTGCTTTAAACTGCCCACTCATAAAACCGTAACCCAGACAATTACACGTAGTGCAACCCATACATCGCCTGGTAATGTACCCGGACAAATACACAGTGTGCACTCCATACATTACATGGTCATGTACCCGGACAATTACATAGTGTGCACCCCATACATCGCATGATATGTACCCGGATAATTACACGGTGTGCACCCCATACATTACATGATCATGCACCCGGACAATTACACGGTGTGCACCCCATACACTATATGGTCATGCACCCAGATAATTACATGGCATGCACCCCATTCATTACATGGTCATGTACCCGGACAATCACAGGGTTTGAATTGCACCCCATACATTCCGTGGTCATGTACCCGGATAAATACACGGTGTGCATCCCATACATCGCATGGTAATGTACCCGGACAATTACATGGTATGCACCCCATGAATAACATGGTAATGTGCCCAGACAATTACACGG
>LGRX02033893.1:0-32553 GCA_001247695.2 Cymbomonas tetramitiformis | reverse complement strand
CTTATGACAGATCCCAGCTGATTGGTTGTTGCAGTCAGCAATGACTGAACACATGAAGTGGCATGGTAAGGACGAGTTACCTTAAGTAGAGAGCTGTGCAAGCTCTCGGGGTTGAGTTTAAATTTGTCGTACATGGCAGCCACCTCTGTGGCTGTTGGGCAACTTGACCAAAAGAGGAATAAAAAAGATCCGATTCCGATAATACCATGCTTACAGCAATGTATTTCTTTGTAGGACTGAACTAGGTTCCTTTCCTGCATTGTATCCGATATTATCCATGTACTGTCTGTACATCCTATGATCATGGCATCATATTACCTGTAAGTGAACATTTGCTTACATACCTGTGAGACTGGTTCAGTCCTCACACTCCGAACAGTTAACATATGTTTAAGTATACTATTCTTATCGAAAAGTAGTCGAAAATCTAACCCTCGGGAGGTTGCAATCCTAAGTGCTCGAAATCAAAGTGGAATCAAGATAACATTCTGACTCGTAGCCGCCGTGGTTTCAATTGCCGCGACAGGTAACGTTGACGGTAACGTTACGGCTGAACCTGTCGGAACTTGAACCGAAAGGCAAGGTCGTTTCGAAACACACATCGAAAATACCCCAACATGCATTTATTGCCTTCCGCATTCCTGCACATATAACATTCATTGTAGTTCCTCCACAACATTCGAACAGTCATACCATGAGGAAGATAGTCAAAATTCCTCATTCTCATTCTGGGGGCAGTAGGGCATGTTCCATACATGCCAAGAACATAGGCAACAATACATTCTCGCTTGGATGGCATGGTTGGATGAGGTGGCAGGTAAAGAAAGTAAAGTGCCAAGCTGAAAAGTGAGTTGTGAGGACAAGGTAGGTGCTTAAATATCTCAGTAGTGTGGCCGTCGTGATTTCAGTTGGCCTATCAAATGACCTCTTTCAGGTGGGTCGGATCGAAGGCCCGCATGTCACAAACATAGCATGTCACAACATTGGAAATGTGAAACGTCGATAATAATTTCATTCAAAATATGTTCGAATACAATCATATTTAACGGTGTTCCAACGATAAGTCAATTTGCTCAATGACAAAGCTATATGCTGTCGCTATATAGCATCAATTCATCCGACGGAACTTGAACCAAGAGCTAAGCTCCTCTCTGGACACACGACAAAAAAGGCTGAGTGAGCATTCCATGCCTTCGCCGTCGACGCATTGTGTATTGTAGTTCTCCCACAACTTTTGGATAGTCATACCCGGCGGAAGAAGAACTGTACTGCTGCATGGGTAATACTCCCCGTGATTTTTGGCAAACTGGTCGATGTACGTGAAAACAGACTGCCGCTTGGATGGCATGACTATGGTAGAAGTAGAAGCAGGTGCGTCGCTGAGGGGAAAAAGGGGCAAATGGGTAGTTTAGGCAAGAAATAGAGCTTATGATCTTGGAAAGTCTTGGACCTGCCGAATTATTAGCCTATCAGATATCCGGTACTAGTCCGCTCGGATCGAAGGACCTACAAGTACATATCTACTATCACTTTGCGACGAAGGCGTGTGTGCGAAGTCCATGATTATCCTGTCTGCATTGTCAATCATTCTATGAAAGCAACCTCTGAAGTATGATTTTCGGGCACCTTAACTTGCAGATGCACATCATCAACCGACCAAACGGAGTGAGACGGTAAAATGGATAAGAATATACAAAATCTGGAGCGTGTAAGTTGGAGTATACAAACTCCATCCTTGCTGTATACTTCTGAAAGTGAGGAATTATGAAAATTGTGGCGTCCCGCATTTCAATGCGCACCGAGGTAACGATTTGCCCGCCAGATATCTGCTGTCTCACGATGGGGCGACCCTTTGGCTGACCTGCAAAACATGCGACGCATTGGATTTCCCAAAAGGATAGAAACTACAGGTAGTCCCCATAGGACCAAGCACTCATGGAATTCCGTTCTGCTGGATGCCGCGTATCCCCCGGGTACTTAAACAAAGGTCGGCATCTTGCATATGGCTGTCCTAATATATGACCCCTTGCAAAACGACAGAAAAACTTATGCCGTGCGTAATCAGCTTTCCGACAAGTTTGGGGGGCTTTGCAGTAATTCGCAAGATAGCAGCCGGTACACGTTGCAAGCTGTGAACGATCTTGAAGCCCGCAGTGCAGGCAAACTGGGTACAAAAATTTCATCCGTAAAGGCAGATTATCATGCACGCTTGCGTCATACATTTGAAATTGTATCTTATGGTCCTCTTCCATCGATTTCTTGAGCGCTAGTTCTGAGGCAAAAGGGCCCATATTGGGACATGTCCCAATATGTGTCGGACACATATTGGGACAGTGGGGACACATATTGGGACACTTTGACACATATTGGGACATGTCCCAATATGTGTCCCCACTGTCCCAATATGTGTCCCCACTGTCCCAATATGTGTCCCCAGCATCGAACTAATTCAGAAAACCACGAGTGTCTGTGAACCTGTCCGGTCGTCCTGCAAAATCGTGTGTATAAATTTCAACGGGCGGCACAGAAACGTTGGCGCAATATTTATGAACCATGCGCGTATATAAAATCACCTTTTTGGTTATCAAAATATATAAATCGAATTTGGCGTGAAATTGCCAATTTAATTTAATACTAGACGAGAGCTTAGCATGTGGTGTCGTGGTCTGCCATACCCGGGCCGCAAAGCCGCGGCGCGTAGGTCTGCCTCTCCCGAGCTGGGAGGCAGCTGAAATGGAATGTCTTTAAACGGTTTGATGAACTGATGCGGGGAGATGTGGCGGCGGGGATGCTTCTCCAGAAGTTCGGAGGCAAGCTGGAAGCGACACTGGCAAGCAAGGCGGCGGCGGGAGGTGAGACACCGTCGGAGGGGGGCTTGACCCTCACACGGTGTAAGGAGCTGGTTGGTAGGCTGGGAGGACTGGCGAGGGGGGTATTGGACAGGAATGTGGCGGTCGGTTTCGGAGTGTGTGAGCAGGTGTACCGGGGATGGCTGGAAAAGGAACGTGATGGCGGCAACTATGTCAAGGAGGTGAGGGAGCAATCGGCGGTGGTAGACGTGATTTTTGGGAAATTTATGTCGGCGGGTCTGAAGGGGGTTGCTAAGTTCAACCTGGGTGGCTCTTTCGGAAACCTGTATGTGTTGCCGAAGCATAAGGACTTGACACTGTTGGAGAAGCGGAGACCAGTGGTTCCAGGTTTCACGGCACCGGACAAGATGCTCCAGAACCGGCTAGTCAGGGTACTTTGCTTCCTGATCGAGTCCCTAAAGGGACACTTCAATGTGTCCACCACGCAGGACATAGTGCCGAGGCTACAGGACTTCAACGGACGGCTGGCGAAGGGAGATGTGGTGATGGCGGCTAGCTTCGATGTAAAGGAGATGTATGTGAGACTGAAGCACCCGCAGATCTTGAGTGCAGTTGAGTTTGTTGTGGGAAAGGAGATGACAGCGCGGGAGGCGGTGCTTGTGAACACCAGAGGCAGGAGGGGAGTCAAATGGTACGAGACCGGTACCCCTGCGGAGAAAGCAAGGGGGGTAGGAATAGTATACTAAACATATGTTACCGTGGCCCAGCGCCTCCGCTTAGGCCGGGCAGGGGCCCCGCCTCCGCCGGCTTATGGCCTCTGCGTCTTCAGTCTTCTTTCTTATATCTCATGTCAGCCTCGTTTTTGGCCTCCTGTCGGCATCCTGCCTTCTCTTCTATGGCCTTGACGGCCTCATTCCGTCAGTCAGCTATGGCCTGATCTCTCAAGTCCACGTCGTTTAGTGGCCTTGGCACTCACATTCATCAGTGGCTCTCATGGCCCCGGCAGCCTCAACTCTTCAAGGCCTTGGTGGCCTGACCTCTCACGCTTGGCGGCCTTGGCGGTCTCGGCCTCCTGCTGCTTGGCGGCCTTTTCCGTTTCCCTCATTTCGACCGCCGTCTTCTTCTCCCGCTCCTTCTCGAACGAATGTCTCTTGCTCTTTACGATGTGCCGCTCTCTGCCTTTTCACCTCGTCGTATTCCTGCTTGCTCAACACTTCGTCGGCCAAAGAATGAAATCCATCAGGAAACCTAATGCGCTCTAACGCTGAGTCGACCATACCTTGCTCCCTGCATCCAAGACACCAGCACTTGTTAAAACCGATATACAAAGTATTTTTCAAAAAATGGATGTAGACATGAATGCTTACCTATCGAAAGCGGCGGAACCCAATCCCAACATGTTGGCGGCTACCGAAGTGGTCCCCGAACCGCAGCACGCATCCAAGATGAAGTGATGTTCGTGATGAAGAGGTAACACCCCTCGTACGCAGATTTCCCCCTCGCTTCCCCCTCTAACTCAGGACCTCGCATATGGATATTGATGAGGTCGTGGATGAGCTTCAGCGGCTTCTGGTGTTTGTTAATTTTTTTTCCCTCGGAGTTATAGGCGAATTTCGACGAGTGTACAGGGGCATATTCCCAGGTGTTGGTTCGGCAAGAAGCCAATAACTGCTTATCGACGACATCACTATCCGCATTCTCCTCCTCACCGAGAACTCTAATCAAGTTCTTCATCCAGGGAAGCCTTTTATGAACGGCTGGGTGGGTTCGTTTCGTCTGCGAGAGCAATCAGCGCTGCTTAGTCAGATTGCCCATGCTTAGACGCCAAAAAGCAATCACAGAATTGTACGTAACTTAACATCTACGGACCTGTGGGTGTTGCTTCCTTGACGTAGTAACACAAGACAAAGCACTCCATGCGGTTGGCGTAGTTCCGTGGCGCAACGCCAGATTCCAAGGCCATCATGTTCGATCTGCTCAAAGGTTTCACCCAGAACATCTTTTCGGCGTTCCCATGGCAAAACTGCTTGGCGGCTTCGAAGAACTCGTGGTGTTGTTGCACCGCTGTGGTGGAGGCCATGCTGCAGAAGTATGTGCAGGAAAGGCGTGCGGACCCCTCTAGTACATCTGCTGTCTTCCTTTTGCCAGACATTCAGAACCGCTTACCGCAGTGGAGGAAGCTATTCAGAATGGCGGGTATGCGGATAGAGGAGGTTATCCCCACCCACGACGCACATGGTGGGGCTACTCAGCTTTTTGAGGACTCGGATGACATCTTGCAGGATCTTCCCTGGCCAGTCTTGGTAGTGTATGTACCTCCTACCCGGCAGAGTGTGCAACGTGTGCGACACCCGCGGGTGGCACCCCCTGTAGTGAGGCTTGGCAAGGCTGCACCGGTGAGGGACTCAGGTAAGCTGACCAGCGACGCCAAATTTCTGTCTGCCTTGCGAGACGAATATTGCAGGGATGGGCCGCTGAATGACCTTCGACAGCGAGTCCAATCATCCCCGCATCAGGCTACCCGGGACTTCCGCATCATTGGCGAGGTGCTGTGGAGAGTGGCTGCGGGCCGCTACCAGCTGGTGCTGGGAGAGGACTCGCCCCTCCGTGAGGTTATCTTCCGGGAGGCACATGACTCACTCGCAGCGGGGCACACTGGACGTGAGAAGACGCTGGAGAGGGTGCTGAGGCGATTCTGGTGGAAGAATGCCTCTGAGGACGTGGCTGGATGGGTGGCTTCATGCCCCACGTGTCAGTCGGTTCGACCCAGGACAGGCTTTCCCGATGGATTACTTAATCCGCATGCCATCCCAGAGAGGAATCGGCAGGTAGTGAGCGTGGACTTTGTCACAGGTCTCCCGAGGACAGCACAAGGGAATGATGCTTTTGCCACGTTTACCTGCAAACTGAGCAAGATGATTCATGTAGTTCCCATGCATTTTGGGGATAACTCAGCCCAAACCGTAGCGCGCATCTACTTCGACGTAGTCTGGAGGCAGCACGGGGCGCCGATGAAGATTGTCTGCGACAGGGACCCCAGGTTCCAGGATGCCTTCTGGAAGGAGCTCATGAGATTGATGGGGGTTCGGGTTGCCTCCACGACGCCGTATAACCCTCGCTCGGATGGGCAGGCAGAGCACACCAACAGTGTTGTGGAAGACATGTTGAGATCATTTGTTGATGTCAACCCAGGGGACTGGGATCTCTTTGCCACCGATGTCGAGTTCGCGGTGAATGACTCCCGAAGTGATGTCACAGGTTTCACCCCGTTTGAGCTCTGCTACGGGGTTTCGCCGATGTCTCAGCTGGACCTCTTCTTGGAGGCGGCTGTGCAGCCTGGCTCGGCACAACGAACTGGGGGGGCATGAACAGCCCTTGAGATGGCTTCTCGTTTTTCGTCGCAGCTGCGGGACGCACGGAGCAGGCTGGAGCTGGCGCAGCAGAGGCAGCGAGCCCAATTCGACCAGCGGCATGTGCATCGAGAGTACGCGGTGGGTGACATGGTGTGGATTGAGGCACGGCACTTGACGGAGAGCTTGATGGACAGGAAGATGTGCAGGAAGCTCACCAAACGCTGGCACGGTCCGGTTCCAGTGGTGGAACGCTTCTACAGCGATTTGCAGGCCGAACTCCCCGAGGCGGACCGTGGTGCGCCCGTGGCAGATCGCCTTGCACTGCCTCCGCACTGACGCATTCACGATGTCTTCGCGCAGCACCGGCTGAAGCCCCACGTGCAGGGCTCGGAGTCTTTCGCTTCGAGACAACGCGTCCCTAAGCCAGAAGCAGTGATAGTGGATGGTCAGGCGGAGGCGCAAGTGGAGAAGATCATGGCGCATCGTGTGCGGTCACTGCGAGGGAAACAGATTGAAGAGTGGAAGGTGCGTTGGACCGGCTACTCAGACGCGCATGATCAGTGGCGTACACGGGAGAAGATGAATCGCGGTGGAGAGAACCAGCAACTTAAGGAGTTTGAGGCAGCTCGACTGGATGCTCAAGTCAGAACGAGGGACGCGGCGGTACAGCGTCGATCGTACCAGCACAACGGCACCACCATAATGTATCTGGGAGCCACTTTTGCAGAGCTGCTGGAGCACCCCTGTGATGCTCCCGAAGCCCACTCACCGGAAGACGGGTGTCTACCATGGGAGCATGTGGAGGTACTAGATGATGGTGAGCATGCCAGAGTAACTGTGGTGGATGTGGAGGCACACCGATCAGCCAGAATACTGGTGATGTTCAGTGGGACTGGTTCGGTGGAGAGGGAGTTTGTGCGTTGCCATCCCACAGCGTCCGTAGTCACCTTAGATCACGACCCAGTGTGGCAGTCCACACACATTGCAGCAGTGGAGGATTGGGACCCCGGACAATACGGACCTGGATTTTTCGATGTGGTGTCGGCCAGCCCACCATGCACTCAGTACAGTCAAGCACGCACCACGGGAGGACCCCCAGATCTGGTGTCGGCAGACGCGTGCGTGCAACGCACGCTGGATATCATCGAGTACCTGAAGCCTAAACACTGGTTTCTGGAAAACCCTACACTTGAACAAGGATTCTAACTTAAATTCACTAAGTTTTACTAAAAAATCGAGAATGGTCCTAAAGTGTCAAAATGCCTCCTAAAGCTGGGTAATTGGGATTTGGTGTCCTAAACACGCCCCTAAAAGCCCCTAAAAGCCGCGGAGACAGGCGAGAATCTGAGATCGAGAGCCTAAACGCTTGTATAAATTTAAAGAAAGGCTAATCGATGTGTATAAATTGCGAGAACATGGGGGAAGGCATACAGTCGCGGTATAAATGATAGAAATTCCATGGCAAGCAGGTGATGAGTGCATGAATATAAACTAAGATAATAAGATAGCGAAATCGCATGCATGGCCATGGCCGTCATCACGACGAGTCGATGGCGCTTGCGATCGATTGCGCACGATGATGATATGCAAGGCGAGATATCCCGCCTGTTGCCTGCGCCACACCAAGTCGTGTTTGACTTGAAGTTCTTTACGATTTGAAAACGAGCGGCTGACTCTCGCAAGAGAGTTAGAAAAAAAGCAGCAAGCTGCAATGGAGAAAACGGGAGACAGCGGTCTTTCTTCGAAGAGGCAAAGTAGGTGTGTTGTCACC
This sequence comes from Cymbomonas tetramitiformis, assembly GCA_001247695.2. Classification (NCBI taxonomy): domain Eukaryota; kingdom Viridiplantae; phylum Chlorophyta; class Pyramimonadophyceae; order Pyramimonadales; family Pyramimonadaceae; genus Cymbomonas; species Cymbomonas tetramitiformis. The sequence goes on along the minus strand of LGRX02033893.1, from coordinate 24,619 downwards.
TAGGAACCCCACCTTACTTGGGTACAGAAAATCTTCAAACCCAACAGAATTTTGTGGCACTAGCTCAAAGGTAGAGCACCAAACCATCTTGGTTTGGAGGTCTCGGTGCAAGTCCGAGGTGCCCCACATTAAAGGTGCGCTATCTTTCTCGTACCCCTTTTGTTTGGAGGCGAAAGCCTTCTTTTATTTTCTGCCAAGATTCGCAGACCTTTTGCTGGCGGGAAAACGAGACTCCTGCCGGCAATTGTGACGCAACAGGCGCTTTCCTTGCGAAGAACTACCCCGAATTGCGTTTTCATTTGCGTTCATCGGACATTTTTCCCGAAAGTTGCGTATTCCCTTGGGTAGGTCATGCCTTTGGTCACAGTTTTTGCAGAGGTGCGTTTTCCGGAACGACGGTTGACCGGACGTGAATTCTAACTTCACGACGAAGTTCCCCGTGAAAAATCAGGACATGTGGTACGTTTTACATTTCCGTTTGAGTTTTTCTTTGAAAAGATGTGTTGTCACCTAGGAACCCCACCTTACTTGGGTACAGAAAATCTTCAAACCCAACAGAATTTTGTGGCATTAGCTCAAAGGTAGAGCACCAAACCATCTTGGTTTGGAGATCTCGATGCAAGTCCGAGGTGCCACACATTAAAGGTGCGCTATCTTTCTCGTACCCCTTTTGTTTGGAGGCGAAAGCCTTCTTTTATTTTCTGCCAAGATTCGCAGACCTTTTGCTGGCGGGAAAACGAGAAACCTGCCGGCAATTGTGACGCAACAGGAGCTTTCCTTGCGAAGAACTACCCCGAATTGCGTTTTCATTTGCGTTCATCGGACATTTTTTCCGAAAGTTGCGTATTCCCTTGGGTAGGTCATGCCTTTGGTCGCAGTTTTTGCAGAGGTGCGTTTTCCGGAACGACGGTTGACCGGACGTGAATTCTAACTTCACGACGAAGTTCCCCGTGAAAAATTAGGACATGTGGTACGTTTTACATTTGCGTTTGAGATTTTCTTTGAAAAGATGTGTTGTCACCTAGGAACCCCACCTTACTTGGGTACAGAAAATCTTCAAACCCAACAGAATTTTGTGGCATTAGCTCAAAGGTAGAGCACCAAACCATCTTGGTTTGGAGATCTCGGTGCAAGTCCGAGGTGCCACACATTAAAGGTGCGCTATCTTTCTCGTACCCCTTTTGTTTGGAGGCGAAAGCTGAAAGCTTTTGTTTGGGGTGCCAGGTGCCCTTCGTGAATGTTGGTCGTTGCCGCGATTTCGAGGTATGTAGCAACGCATGCGAACCTGTTGACCAGGCTCTTTGTAGACGAACTATTTTTGCAGAAGGTATCCATCCTGTGGATGGGAATGACGAGGAACGAACCTTCTTTCGAAATGGAAACTTTGCAGCCTTTTTATGGAGTTGTTATCCCTTGAAAAACTAGTAACAATTTTTTATGTGTGCATGAATGGAGAGAGCCTTCTCCTTTCAAACTTTGAGAACTTGTGTGTTACTCACCCGAAGTTGTGCTAGTCATGCCTGAACTCTTGTGCAGTGCCAAAACCGTGGATCTCTCGTGTAGTGCCAAGCATTCTTGAAGCCACTCATGAAAGTCATAATGAGAAGGTAACAACTTTAGGCAAAAACAATAACAGTTTGCGAAATTTGCATACCGACGTGTTCCCCATACTCGCTCTTCCATATCGCACTTGTGTGTCCGATGCGTCTTTCTTTCTCCTTTGCTTTCGAAGTTCTTTTGACATGCGTAGTCACGTATTATTCAAGTGGTTAGCGACTCACTTGATTTGTAGGAATCCGTAGTCACGTATTATTCAAGTGGTTAGAGACTCACTTGATTTGTAGGAATCGTTGTCCTTAAAGGGGCACGTGCCATAGTAGCATTCATGGTGGCCATGATGCCCGAGACAACATTTCGCCTTCTAATGACAATTGCATGGAACTATTAGGAATCTTGAATTTTTTGTTTGAGTAGGTTGTAAAGTCTTTAGAGCACTCTCTTAGCGTGATCTTTACATGTGAGTACGAAAAGCAAAGACTTCGAACAAGGACAATCAAAGACACAATGAATAGCTCGACTTGTAGCCAAGCGTGCGCGTGTTTACCACTGGCATGTCTTTTGGCTCGTCGTGCTATTCATTGTGTCTTTGATCCGCCACCGGTGTAGGGTCGGGTGGTGGGTAAGTTGTAGACACTAAAGTGTTTACAACTTACTCCGTCTTTGGTGTAAGGCCGATGGTGCCATGGTGTCCCCTCCACAGGGTTGTCGACTTGAGCCAAGCGTGCGCGTGTTTACCACTGGCATGTCTCTTGGCTCGTCGTGCAATGGTGTATGGTCCGGTCAGACAAGGTCGGGCTGGTGGGCATTCGGCTCACGCACGTCATGCGCAGGCGCACCCTCTAGTTTACCCGCGCCAGCATTGCGCTTATGGGATCACACCCAGCCTGTGTACGCAGCTCGTGGGAGGGGCGGATGATGTGAGGTCATGGGAGGGAGAGTCGTTTGTCGTGTGGCCGTTCAGTTGGAGGGGGTGTAGAGTTGTAGACAAGGTCGGGTTGGTGGGCGTTCGGCTTACGCACGTCATGCGCAGGCGCACCCTCTAGTTTACCCGCGCCAGCTCTGCACTTATGGGATCACACCCAGCCTGTGTACGCAACTCGTGGGAGGGGCGGATGATGTGAGGTCATGGGAGGGAGAGTCGTTTGTCGTGTGGCCGTCGTCAGTTGGAGGGGGGTGTAGAGTTGTAGACAAGGTCAGGTTGGTGGGCGTTCGGCTCACGCACGTCATGCGCAGGCGCACCCTCTAGTTTACCCGCGCCAGCTCTGCACTTATGGGATCACACCCAGCCTGTGTACGCAGCTCGTGGGAGGAGCGGATGATGTGAGGTCATGGGAGGGAGAGTCGTTTGTCGTGTGGCCGTCGTCAGTTGGAGGGGGGTGTAGAGTTGTAGACAAGGTCGGGTTGGTGGGCGTTCGGCTCACGCACGTCATGCGCAGGCGCACCCTCTGGTTTACCCGCCCCAGCTCTGTACGCATGGGATCACACCCAGCCTGTGTACGCAGCTCGTGGGAGGGGCGGATGATGTGAGGTCATGGGAGGGAGAGTCGTTTGTCGTGTGGCCGTCGTCAGTTGGAGGGGGGTGTAGAGTTGTAGACAAGGTCGGGTTGGTGGGCGTTCGGCTCGCGCACGTCATGCGCAGGCGCACCCTCTAGTTTACCCGCGCCAGCATTGCACTTATGGGATCACACCCAGCCTGTGTACGCAGCTCGTGGGAGGGGCGGATGATGTGAGGTCATGGGAGGGAGAGTCGTTTGTCGTGTGGCCGTCGTCGGTTGGAGGGGGGTGTAGAGTTGTAGACAAGGTATGGGTTGGTGGGCGTTCGGCTCACGCACGTCATGCGCAGGCGCACCCTCTAGTTTACCCGCGCCAGCATTGCACTTATGGGATCACACCCAGCCTGTGTACGCAGCTCGTGGGAGGGGCGGATGATGTGAGGTCATGGGAGGGAGAGTCGTTTGTCGTGTGGCCGTCGTCAGTTGGAGGGGGTGTAGAGTTCTAGACAAGGTCGGGTTGGTGGGCGTTTGGCTCACGCACGTCATGCGCAGGCGCACCCTCTAGTTTACCCGCGCCAGCTCTGCACTTATGGGATCACACCCAGCCTGTGTACGCAGCTCGTGGGAGGGGCGGATGATGTGAGGTCATGGGAGGGAGAGTCGTTTGTCGTGTGGCCGTTGAGTTGGAGGGGGTGTAGAGTTGTAGACAAGGTCGGGTTGGTGCTTGGTGGGCGTTCGGCTCACGCACGTCATGCGAGGCGCACCCTCTAGTTTACCCGCGCCAGCTCTGCACGCACGGGATCACACCCGGCCTGTGTACGCAGCTCGTGGGAGGGGCGGATGATGTGAGGTCATGGGAGGGAGAGGCGTTTGTCGTGTGGCCGTCGTCAGTTGGAGGGGGGTGTAGAGTTGTAGACAAGGTCGGGTTGGTGGGCGTTCGGCTCACGCACGTCATGCGCAGGCCAGTAGTTCCGGCAGTTGGTGGGAGACTTACGATGAAAAGTTCAGGGGGCAGAGGCAGTGTGCAGAAATTATACAACCATCACAAGATCTTCTCTTGAAAATATATAAATTAACTTTTATAGTAGAGCGCCCCCTGATATTTCGAAACACTTCGGACTTGACCGCGCTTCAAGTAAGCGGTGAAATAACCCCTTTGGGGCATTTTAAAGCAGCTCTAGCGCAGTATTTTATTTTATTTGGTAACAATATTTTGTTTCAGAATGTCCACGCCTTGTTGTGGGCCACTCTAGAAGGGTTTTACGCTAGCGCTTGGAACGCTCTTTGGCTTTGGGAAGTTTCGACGAGATGGTGCACTACGATCTTCTAACAGTTGATTTCCGTTATATTGTATGGTAACATGACAATTTTCTAGCTACGCTTAATCATACGCGTTTGCACTCGAAGTTTCTCTTGTTCACAAATCCACAGATCGGCAGACCCTTCGATAGCGGTAAAACTGCTATTCTGACGGCGGTTTGGACTTTACCGGCGTCTTCCTCGCGGAAAACTACCCTATGTAAGTATTTTCATCACTTCATTTGGCTGAACTTTCGAGGAGATGGGTGATCTCTTCGCAACCCTATCTTTTTGACGACAGTTTTTTTCAGTTTGCATTGCGAACGTGGCATTAGCTCAAACAGAGCGCCAAACTGCGGTTTGGAGGTCTCGGTTAAAACCCGGGATGCCACACAATAGAAGAGTGTTCAACGACACTCGTTTACTTACCTTCTCCTTTTTGAAAGATTCGCAGGGTTTCAGACCCTTCGATAGCGGGAAAACCGCTATTTTCACGACTATTTTGACTTCACGAGCGTTTTCCTCGCGGAAAACTACCCTATGTAAGTATTTTCATCACTTCCTTTGGTTAACTTTTCGAAGAGATGGGTGATCTCTTCGCAACCCTATCTTTTTGACGACAGTTTTTTTCAGTTTGCATTGCGAACGTGGCATTAGCTCAAACAGAGCGCCAAACTGCGGGTTGGAGGTCTCGGTTAAAACCCGGGATGCCACACAATAAAGGTGTGCTTTCTATCTTCTTTTCACCCTCTTTGTTTGGACGTCCGATCTTTCCTTTTCTTTAGGCTTGGAGTTCTAACCTTTTCGTTCTTGCGTGCTCCATGTAGGAAAATTACGTTTCGAGTTTCCATCATCTGTCTCTTCTACAAAGGTATGTTTCTTTTTACCAAAGAATGATCCTTGAACTGTTTGTTCAGGCCCTCAACAACTTGTTAAGGCATTGAACTTTTATTCAGGGCCTGAAGAAAAAGCTCAAGTGAGGTCTCGGTGAAAACCCGGGATGCCACACAATCAAGGTGTGCTTTCTATCTTCTTTTCACCCTCTTTGTTTGGACGTCCGATCTTTCCTTTTCTTTAGGCTTGGAGTTCTAACCTTTTCGTTCTTGTGTGGTCCATGTAGGAAAAATACGTTTCGAGTTTCCATCATCTGTCTCTTCTACAAAGGTATGTTTCTTTTTACCAAAGAATGGCCCCCCTTGCTCATCTGCACCCTCCAGCTCAACCAAAGAATGAGCGGTGGGGGGTGCGCACACGCATAGGGTGGGGGTTGAGCTCGAGGGTGCGCACACGCATAGGGGGTGGGTTGAGCTGGAGGGTGCGCACACGCATAGGAGGTGGGTTGAGCTGGAGGGTCTCCTCGGAGACCCCTAGCTTGGATTAGGATCGGGCTTCTGATGTGACTTGCAACTAGTGCACGAGGCATGGAAGTGCATTTAACTGGACTGGTATAGTCCCTTTGGGTTGCATTGTTACATTTCTTTAGCCGCCTGTCCGGGAGTACCGGCTGGCCCTGCAGTTCACCTCCCGCCTTCGGGGTGAGGTGGTGTCATGCGGAGACCAACTTTCCCACCCCTAAGGGTGGGGAGTGGTGCACCTCATTTTCACCCCTCGCCCGGCTGTCACCTGCAGTGTCATCTGTCACTCCGGCTCGCCAGTCCGCAAAACAACGAGAGTTATTTTGTCTATCTGATTTTTAGACTCCCGCTTACAGTGTGTTCCAGTGTTCCGCTTATCTGGTAGAGATATATATATTCACAACACCTTATATATATATATATCTGCCTTTCTATAATTCATCCCAAGCAAGGTTGGCATTCGCCAACCTCGACTTCCACATCTCAAGAGCGCGCGTCCCTCCTCGCAATCGGATACTCACGTAGAGTACAATATTGGGTGCCCTATAGTAGTATCTAGTAGTATGTGACTCCTTGTGTCACTCACACCTGAAGCATCGTAGTTGCGGTCGCGGTGTCACACGTTATGATGATGACACTGCGACACGCGCCCCTCTCAGACAATCTTCCCGCAGTAATAACTTGGCGGCGTAAGCCGCCACTCCTTACTCCCGTAACATTATCCTCAAGTCCTTTCACTGCCTGTGTTCAACCTGCAGTGATCGTACCGCTTTTTTCGTACCCCTCTATGTAGCTAGTAGATATCGTGGTTCTCATGAGGTTATGGGCCTCGCTTACGCGTCCCCTGTATTTTCCAGGTTCTGATTCGCGAAATCTTGAGATTTCCCGCGTTTACTAGCTTCATTTTTACAGCCGGCATGGTTTTTGCGATGATCTCGGCCAACGCGACCGCTGCAAACTTTCTCTCGCTGCCACAAGGGAGTGGTGACCCCGGCAGCAATCTCTCTTTTCCGGAATTTGTGTCCCCGGAAATTCAGCCATTTCGATGGGAGTAGTGACCCCACTTTGGCGACCAACGTCATTCGATGACAACCTCTCAGCAGCCACCGCCGCCAGCCTGGAAGTTCGCAGACCTGCTGCGCCCCGCGACCTGCCGCATTTTCAGTGACCCCCTCTTTCAGAACTGGAAATCGGATGTGCCATCCACCTCTCATCGTCGGTAGTGCTATTTTTGACCTTTCGGTATTTTTAACGCGCTGCCCTTTTCGTAAACTGAATGCATGGACTCTTGGGAACCGGTAGCCCGTAAACCGGACATCCTTGCCTCAACCCCTTTGTCTTCTTCGTCATTCTTTACTAATCAGCCATTTGGCAGATTTTCTGGCCAGATTTACAGCCCCATCGCGTTCGTCGACCCTTCTCTCCTCTCTACCCCTCTGGAAGTTGGGATTCCTCGACACCAACCTGAACAGCCTGTGCTGGAATTGGCACTGTGACATGTTCGTACTGTCACGTGTCATTTCCGGTATGTCATCTTCGGTGACTCTGCTTGTGTCAGTCAAAGTATTTATTCCCGTATGTTATCAATAATTGAGTTCGTTCTATCTCGACAGGGAGCGTTCTCCCCATGGCTGCTGTGCCGTTTCCAACAGGTTTTGGTCCCACTTTACGCTTGCGTATTGTGATTTTTAGCGTATATTTTATTTCGTATTCTCTCTATCTTTATTTTGAGCTTAGCCGTCTTTATCGCGGCTTACGGAGTCAGATTCTCGTTTTCGCTTGGACTCGATCCGGCAGTTTCGGGAATTTACGGCAGAGTGGTATCGGCATTTCTTTTGTTCGCGTTCGCTTTCTTTTTCCACGATGGCTCTCGAGAATATTTTGTCCGATGGGGAGCTTCTTGCTCTTTTGTTATCGTGCGACGAGAGATTGGAGAAGGTGGACCACCTGAAACGCGTCCAGCTCGTTTCTTTATGCCAAGCCCAGGCTAGAGCGCTTGATCATTTCCGGAGTGCTCCGCAGATTTTGACTCAGCCCTCTGCGGTTTGCGACCCAGTTGTTTTGAGTGTCATTATTGTCTCAGAGGACACAGCAGTTGGTGGTGCTGAGTCCGATGCAGTGGTTTCTTCGGAGGTCTGTTTCTGTGAGCAGGGCGTTGACACTGGACCCGTAATTTTGGACACCCGATATGTTTCTTCGCAGATTACCACTACCAGACCCGCGACTGGGCGTTCCAGTTTGCGCAGGCTCCCACAACAGGCCCCTCCTGTTCGTGTGGAGCGTCACTACCATCATTCTGTAGAGTACCTCTCTCGTGTCGTTGATTCAGAGCAGGATATCCACGCAGTTTTTGACAGTAGGGAGGGTGACGATGAATCGGAGTACCCACTTGGGTATTACGATGAATCTGACGACGATTGGGAGGAGACTGATGGCCGATTGGCCTCTCCGACATTTTCTTCTTCTCAGTTGGAACAGCAGCCCGCCCTGGACACAGGTTTCCAGGGCGACTACTATGGCGGTGTTTTGGAGGCTTCAGAAGCTGAGTTTTTCCCGCAGCAAGACATTTCGACTGGTAGCGCATCTACTTTTGTTGAGGGCGCTGCGCCAGCGGACGGAAACTACGACAATTATTCTTACACCCACGAGCATTCCGATCGCGAGGAGCACGACTCTGGTGGTGCTTGCGAGGAGGATGTTGACCACTCCGATTTCGATTCTGGAGACCGCTACGACTCTGGGTCTGGTGGTGCTGGCAGCGGCTCCTACGATGGTTATTCTTCTAGGTCATCTTAATTTCTAAACGGACAGGCAGGGCTTTTATCTCGTGTTTCGACCACTAGCTGAGATGGGGATCTCTCCGATGTATTTTGTGATTCGAGTTTTGACCACTAGCGGACAGCTGGACATGTTTAGTAAGTCGGACCTTTCAGGCATTTAAGACCTCTTTTCTCAGTTCGCAATCGACGTCCACAGCTAAGCCGACAGGCAGCTTCAATCATCTTTACTTCTTTTCCCGTGAGCAGACAGGCGGCATGGGTACTCGCTGCTGACCACTAGCCGGCAGGAATTTGACTTAGAAATCTGACCCGCATGAGATGAGCACCTAGCAGTATTTTATTCGGCATCCTCTGTTCAATCCTGTAACCTTGTGATCTTTCTAGCTTCTAGACTTAACCATTCTCATTAGATGTAAACTCTAGTAGCTAGGGTGGTGACTTTCACAAGCTGTAGAGCCACCTCAGATGAGGTGGTGTGCTGGAATTGGCACTGTGACATGTTCGTACTGTCACGTGTCATTTCCAGTATGTCATCTTCGGTGACTCTGCTTGTGTCAGTCAAAGTATTTATTCCCGTATGTTATCAATTATTGAGTTCGTTCTATCTCGCCGGGAGCGTTCTCCCCGTGGCTGCTGTGCTGTTTCCAACAGCCTGACCCCTCAAAAGCTGTTCCTCAACGGCCTCATTTTCAAGAAAATTCGACGTGTTTTGTGTGGGCATCGTCGACATTTTGCAGCCAAATAACTTCGCGCGATCTGCCAAGGCCAGTTTTCAGTTTTGACCCTTCTCCACGTCCCCATGGCGTGTGATGATCTTCGAGGGACCTGAAATTATCTTTGACAACGACAATCAACATTTTCAACATTCTACGATCACACGTCGCGATCCCTTTCGTAGGTAGTGCTTACAAGCACTTTACTTGGTAGTGCCTTAGAGGTAATTTGCCGAGTGTGCTTTTTGTACGTAAATCGGTAGTGCCCTAGACGTATTTTCTAGCATGCATACCGTAGTGTACCCTTCCATTGAATGGGTAGTCCTACTTCATCCTTAGTGACCACTTCGTAGTCAGGTAGTGTCACGTAGAGTACAATATTGGGTGCCCTATAGTAGTATCTAGTAGTATGTGACTCCTTATGTCACTCACACCTGAAGCATCGTAGTTGCGGTCGCGGTGTCACACGTTATGATGATGACACTGCGACACGCGCCCCTCTCAGACAATCTTCCCGCAGTAATAACTTGGCGGCGTAAGCCGCCACTCCTTACTCCTGTAATATTATCCTCGAGTCCTTTCACTGCCTGTGTTCAACCTGCAGTGATCGTACCGCTTTTTCCGTACCCCTCTATGTAGCTAGTAGATATCGTGGTTCTCATGAGATACCTGCGACATGACCTGCGCACACATAGTATCACAAGTTTACACATTATGATAAGCGAACTGAAAAATAAAAGTAGCCGAGCACTTTGGAAATCCCTGCGTGTATCACAGCAGTCACAACACCGTTCGCCCCATGAGGCGGCGGAACGTTGAAGAAATTGCGTACTGTAGCTGAAGAATTTTACGATGCAATTGCGGATTGGGATGGGTCAACGAAGAACGAGTGTCACAGTAACGAGTAAGCAGTCACGCAACGGCATCGGCAGCGGCAATGGTGTCCGCGATGTCGATGTGACACGTGTTCACCGTCTGCTGCCGGCGACGTTCATTGTGGTCACTGTCTCACGCGATAGACGCAGCCGTGACCTGCAGTCATCAGAAAAGTTTGTCGAGTTCCCAGCGCCCGTACCCTGTCCCTTATAATAGAGGAGGAGGAAGAGGTGGAGCGACATTTGGTTAGGTATTGCCGTATTTAAATATACCACATCTGTACTCTTGTTCCCGAGTGCCGAGCGCGGCGCGCGCCGCGAGGGTCGACGTTACAGTTGATCGAAGAGGCATAACAGAGACGGTGAAATAAACGGTGGATATAAACGACAACGGTGGAATATATGCGTGTTTTCAGTCTCCACAAACTCTGTGAAGCTGGGACGAGATGCTCGGGTGGTTTCGCAGTCTAAGATGCATGAAAATAAAATACAGGGGTTTTATTTTCCCCACCACTGATGACGGACGGAGCTGACCTGGCACCTGGGGTCGAGGGGTGACAGAAAGACCAGGGCTCCCTCCCCCAGGGGGGGGAAGTCTGTGTCTCCGTGAAGGCACCTCACCCCGAGAGGTGAGGTGCCGGATCAAGCATGCAAGCCAGAAAACCCTAACCCTAAACCATACAGATAGTTACCGGCCCAATGGGACCTTTCTCAGTCCAACTAGTTGCGGATCCCCGCTCGGGCGTTGGCCCGGAACAATCTATAGGCTAAGGAGTCAGGCATCGAAGGTTTGAAGTCATTGCTGAAGTCTAATGCACATACGGAGGCCCACACATGTTGGCGCCGGTGATTGGCGGCGATGCGGAACTCGATGCTCAGTTGGAGTTGCTGCCAGACGCGTTGATGGACGGAATCCACGGGGTGGACCGAAAGGCCGGCCAGTCAACGTCATCGTCCTCGTGCTGCACGATGGAGAGCGCCGCAGGCGCGTCGTCATCGCTGTCGCTGTAAGGCGTGGGTGCCCCCCCTGGGAGGGTCGATGCCGCGATGTGGAGGCGGCTCCACCGAAAAACGGACAGACAAGCAAGGCGGCCGCATCAGGTGGAGGAGCCGCATCCTGCGGTGCAGGCTCGAGCTCGCGGAGGGCGTGGGCTTGTGGCGCGTCCGAAGGCGGCCATGCGGACATGGAAGGGGGCTTGGGTGGAGCACGAGGTGCGAGGGCGGGAGCACGCCCTGGTGCGAACGCCTGGACGCACACATAGGGGCAAATGCCGTCGGTGTCCATGTGGCCGGTCGTGACGGCCCACAGGCGGAAGCACGTCACGCACGGCATGCCGGTGCCGTCCCAGACGAGGTAGCGCCCGCCCGCTTCATTCTTCTTCCAAGTCCCCTCGGGCGGGATGAACTTGCGCCTGCCGAGGGCATTGAAGGACCCGGCAGGCTCCTTCCCGCCACCACCACCGGTGCGGGTAGCACTACCAGACGCAGGCAAGGCAAGCGCGGAGAGTCGGGCAAGGGCGGACTCATCACGGAAGATCTTACCAAGCCGCAGGGTGAGGGAGGCGAAAGTGAAGTTGTGGTTGGTGCTGAGTTCGCGCAGCACCACCAGATACAAAGGTGTAACGTAGGGGGACTTGGCCGCGGACGATCGGAGGACGGTGTACACGTCCTCCACCAGGCTGCGGTCGGAATAGTCAGGGTGCAGTCGGCGATGCTTGTCCGCGAGGGTGCGCACGACAGCCAGTTGGGGGGCGGGCTCGATGGTCTCGTCAATCACAGCCGAGCGAAGGCGGACCCAGAAACGATGGGTGTCGGGGTCACCAATGCCCTCCACCTGGTAGCGAAGGCGCTGTAAAGCGCAGCGCCCGTCGTGCGGGAAAATCTCGGCGGACTCCTCGTAGAGAGAGAGCGCCATGCCGCGAAGAACAGTGGGGAGCACGGTAAAAATAAGCTCGTTGATGGTGTAGTGGTAGGACTCGTACTCGAAGTCCAGATCCAGAAGTTTGAAGCCCTCGTCGCGGGAGATAGGACCGAAGACGTGGGACATGTTCGCCAACAGGACGGCGAAGTCAGTCTCGGAATCAGGTCCATCCAAAGAGAGGCCCACGTTCGACTTGAATCCATGGGAGCGAAGAAGCTTGGCCAGCTCCTCCCCATAAGCGAAGGCGTAGTCCAATTTCTCAGTGAACTCAGCACGTTGAGAGGCCCGTACAGGCGTGGATGTCCATACATCGCTGCTTTGATGGAATTCGACAGCAGTGGGCGAACGTGACACCGGCGTAGGGCGGGTGATCAGCGTCGACATGGGCACCACCGGCTCGCCGGACGAATCCCCATACGGACTGGAGGCACTGGGGGTAGGGGAAGCCCCGCCCGTGGGTCGGGCAGCGCGAAGGCGACTGGCAAGCGAAATGCGCTCCGCAGACATTGTTGGGAGCACGTAACGTGAAATGCTGAAAACGTTGGTGTGGTAAAGGTTGATGTGGTCGAGGACAAGGTGCTCGAATAATTCCCCGGTGTGTCAAGGGGCACGCGGGGTGAAGATGGCGGCAAAGAGGACGAAGGTGCTCAGCCGAATTTGGTGAAAACGGAGATGGTTACCGCACAAGGTACGGGATCAAAGAAAATGAAAGCGTGAGCTAACTCGCCAGTGGTGAGGCCCAACACCTAACAGAGACGGTGAAATAAACGGTGGATATAAACGACAACGGTGGAATATATGCGTGTTTTCAGTCTCCACAAACTCTGTGAAGCTGGGACGAGATGCTCGGGTGGTTTCGCAGTCTAAGATGCATGAAAATAAAATACAAGGGTTTTATTTTCCCCACCACTGATGACGGACGGAGCTGACCTGGCACCTGGGGTCGAGGGGTGACAGAAAGACCAGGGCTTGCTGGAATTGACACTACGACTAGTTCGTACAGTCTAGTGTCATTCCTGTATCCCATCTTGCTCCTCTGCCTCCTCACAACTGTCGCTGGAATCATCGAAATACCCAAGTGGGTACTCCGATTCATCCTCATCCTCACTAGGCAAATACTCCTCATAACTGTGAACAACCCCAGAGCCCATATAGGGAGGTACAATGGGAGGCGCATGGACATAGTGAACTTCGGTTACCACAGGAGGGGCCTGTGGCACCATCTCGCTTGCCCTAGTGGCACTAGGCAAGGGTCTAGTGGTGGAAACCTGAGTCGAAACTGATTTTGTCGCCAAAAGAGCCGGCGATTCCCCCACTCCAACATCGCAAAACTTTCCGTTCGAAATTCCAGAAACAGCGGTCTCGGCCGAAACACCACCAACTTGTGGCTCACTAGCCACCAAGATGTTCAAAACTATCGGAGAATTCTCGGTCGAAACTGCCGAAATCTGAGCCGCCTCACGGAAATGCGAAATAGCTAAATGCATGGAAGAGCATAAAGAGGTGAGTTGAGATCTCTTGAGAGTTGAGACTCTCGCAAAACCGGTGTCGATAGATGCCAAAAGAGCTAGGAGCTCTTCACTCTCCAAAATCTGCGATGAAGTCATAATCGAATAAAGAAGCGAATACAAATCCAAATAAAGATCGCAAACGAAAAAATCGTCGGAGAGCACCACCCCGTCGTAATCACCCAAAGCCGTAAGCAGCCGCCTCCAGAAAATACGTAGAATCTGACCTAAAGCGTCCCACAAGGCGTGGAGACGCTCAACCGAAAGATAGGGCGGAAATAAAATAAAATTCTACGCTAAAACTCAGTTCACGCAAGCGTGAGAAGGACCATAACCTGCTGGAAACAGCTGAACAGGCAGTGGGGACCCGCATGGTATCGAAACTTTTCGACCGTATCGATAGTTTTCGATAAGTTTCGAATGAGTATCGATCGATATGAATATGTCCGATGTCAATATCAATCGATATGAATAAGTAGTGTGTGAATATCAATCGATATGAATAAGTGCGATGCTGATATCAATCGATATGAATAAGTTCAATGTTGATATCAATCAATATGAATAAGTGCACATTTTTTTCGACTTATCGATATATTGAGCACGACCCATGGTGGATGGAGTTGGTCTGCTGGATGAAACTTGATGTGACGGTGCGGTTGCGGCTCATAAATTATGGCCCCCCTATGAAGCTAGGAGGTACGTATACCAGGATCTGAATATGGCTGTTCGACCAACATAAATCCAGTATTTGGGTAATCTAAGATCGATTAATCGATCTGAGTATCGATTAATCGATATGGCCAATCGCGGAACTTTAATTTTGTATGATCGATCGATATGAATAAGTGACCTGGAGGTATCAATCGATATGAATAAGTCCCCAAGGGGTATCGATCAATATGAATCGTAAGTAGTCCAAGGGTATCAATCAATATTCAATATTTCGATATGTACCAAATTCATATCAATAAATAAAAATTAATCGAAATATCGATAGTATCGAAAATATTGAATATCGATACCATGCCTTGGACCATAACCTGCTGGAAACAGCAGCTCAGGCAGTGGGGACCCGCTGCCGACGGTGAAACAACGGATCACTAAACTCGGATATACAAACGATATATACCCGAGATGAGTGACACAGGCTGACCACCGAAGATGACATACAGGAATGACACTAGACTGTACGAACTAGTCGTAGTGTCAATTCCAGCAGGGCTCCCTCCCCAGGGGGGGGAAGTTTGTGTCTCCGTGAAGGCACGGAGAAATATGGACCCCACAGAGTTATAAACCCTAAATGTCTATTTTCGTCCATAAGCTCTGGGGACAAGAGTAACCACATCTGGGATGTCAATCATGCATGCATCGTTCATGTTACACTGTTGAATTTTAATTTCATGATCTGCTAACATAACATCTTACCCAGGAAGAATGCATTTCTATAATTACCAATAACAATAGTTTATACCCCTTGCCCCCCCGTGGTCGAGATTTTCGTTGTCGAACTCAACCACGGTCCAAAACTGTCTCACGTAACGAGACACGTCGGCTCACACGCTGTCGCAGACGTGTCCAAAATATTCCTTCCTAACCAAGGTTTGTAGAACTCAACCACGAAACTCGACCATGGTCGAGTGAGAATAGACGTGACTGACGCTCCATGACATGTCGCAATCTTTCATCTCCATGACATGGCGCATGTGACCATGCAGAAGCGACTCCTGACATTGGCTCCAGAACCGATTCATCGTTTTTACGCTCTGTCGCTAGGATTCAAGCTAGCAACCACGCGGCGACTCGCGATTTCCGCCTGCGACACAGTCACATCCGCCCTGAACAAAGACGAATGTCTCCAACTATCCATGCCTCGACTCTTATCGGGCTGGCTCGAGTTGTCGAGAACTGTAAAAGGATTTTTTTGCTCCCCGATATGTTTCTCGCTGAACAAAGTCCCTCTAGAGGAGAGAGGTTTCGTCACAGAGCACAGCTCCATGACCTGGCAACGTCCAGCCAACGAAAATCTGTTAAGCGAATATCTTGTCTGAGATATATTAAAGCGCGGGAACATGTTGGATACTGGAGAGCGGCAACGAAGCCCTTAAAAGCAAGGTGCGCCGACTTCCGCCGATACTTTTGCCACCTCCTTGACCTCGCCCAACACCAAGATGCCAGTGTCTCTCCAACTCCGCCTCTCACCAACTCCATCCGAGATTGAAATGGAGAACGATGACCTTAGCTTCCTCAGAAGCGGTGTTAACCCTATTGCTCCTCCTCAACCGCCAGTTCCCCCTCAACCGCCATCTCCTGATCACGCATGAGATTTTCACTTCCCCCCCTCCAGCGACCGTCACGCCTGATGTGCACACGCAGAGTGTGCCTATCGCGCCGCCTGCCTCAGATTTTTCTCTGCGTCGACGCGTTGCTTGTCGAGGGTGCCATGGAAGGAATCGCGTTGCGGTGACCTGCGGTTGGTACCTATACAGGCAGTGCTGCTTGAGTTCTTCAGGTACTTCGTTGCTTGATTTCTGTTCGGTAATTTGTAGGCATCTGGGAAATAATAAATTATGAATATCAATATGTAGAACCTAATCTAACTTGCGGTTGCGGTTGTCGAAAGCAGGAGAATGCGCACTTCACGTCGTCGAACGCCCGATCCGACGTCGTCGTATTCGAGGACGAGACGGCGTTTGGCGTACCGCAACGCCGCTTCCGCGCCCACGCCGTGTACCTAGAGCGAATGCTCTAGATGAAGTTCAACGTATGCTTTTTCAAGCGACGCCTCCTTGGGAAGGACTGTGTGGTGTTCCAGTTCGCCCAAATTCCGGTACCGTTTCTTCCTTGAAGGACCTCCCATTCCCAACGTTGGGTGGGCGTTTCGCGGAATTCGCAGGAATGCCGTTGCAGCTTGCCGCTGCGCAATGGGCAGGTCGTTTCGGAGCATGGTGTGTTGGACTTTAGGTTCAGGGTTATTATTATGGGCTCTGATAGCCCCTAGCCTGACCTGTCTCTGATCGGAACCGTGACTCCGCTAGTAGCTAGGATGACAGTACAGTAGTACCGTACTGTCAGTCATTATTTCGTATTATCCGGATAATAATAATAATAATAATAAAACATTTACGCTAGCAAAGAGGACAAAGTCCTGAGAGTGCGGTAACCCTGCAAAGCAGGCTAGTGAAAACACTAGGGGCTACTCCCTCTACTATAGCGCGCCCACAAAGGGGGCTCAACCCACTTTTCAGCAGGGTGACATCTAGAGAAAAGCTAGGTGCTAAGCAAAAAACTCTAGAAGATGGAGAAGCAGCCATGGCCGGGTGAGTGGAGGGGTGGCTGAATCTGAGTGGTGGGGAGGGAAGTCGAAGAATTAAGGGGGTATTTGGAGACGATGAGGAAGCAGGTGAGGTGGGCAGGGGAGAGGGGGGTGGTGGGGGAGGGGAGGGGGGGGGAGGGCCCCTCCCCTAAAGGACAGAGAGCCATCTTTTATTGCAAGACTTTTGAAAATTATTGCAGGAGGGTTTGAAGAAAGTCGTTTGTTTTTTGCACAGCTTCTGTTTCTGTCATGGTCTCATTGCCCAGGATGTCAACTGTATGCGGGTCAGTGTTCAAGGTGGTGGAGGTGTTTAACAGAAACACGTCTCGCCTATTTCTGGTGTGTTGCCTACAGATTCTTGAAAGTTTTTTAAGGAGAGGTTTAATCTTGCCACGGGGAACACCTATCATCCGGGTTTTTTCGACCCGCATAGTCTACGTAGATGTTTGTGGGTTTTAGACAGCTGTTGTAAACATGCGCACTATCACTCCGGGTTATGTAAATTTACAACAGAATATAGCTTATGTAAATTTGCCACATTCAAGATACAAACGGCATGTATACGGGAAATATGCACCCTCCGCATATTTTCAAGAAATATGCATCCTCCGCACATTTTCGAGAAATATGCACCCTCCGCATATTTTCGAGAAATATGCACCCTCCGCATATTTTCGAGAAATATGCACCCTCCGCATATTTTCGAGAAATATGCACCCTCCGCATATTTTCGAGAAATATGCACCCTCCGCAATCATGCATACTATCACTCCAGGTTCCGTAAGTATGCAGCATATCACATATCGTGTAAGTATGCTGCATATTTGTGGATCCGGAATAGTTGCGGGTAGTATGCATCGCGCATATATATGTAATATATTTGCATTATATATGTATCACGTGACGCGCTATTGTGTGTAACATTCAGCAGTAGATATATTGCACGGCTGAGTGCTACTGTCTCGATGCGTGGCCCCAACAGGTTATGCCGAAATTCCGCGGCAAGATCGAAACATGCTCGGATATGATCGAAGCGCGTCGCCAAACAATATTCAAATGCTCGGAAATATTGAAAGGCAAGAGACACGGTGTTAAAAGATAAGCAAATCTTACATATTTCAGATTCTATTACAGTCTATTACGGTCATATCACTATTACAGTCTATCACTGTTACTATCACATATACAAACAAGGTCACAGGCACGTCTAACCTAAATTTGCTAAAGCAACTCCGAATCTTGGCTCTCCTTTGCTCAGAAAACGTGAAACTTGCACCTGCGAAAAAGGCAACTGCACTCAGCATACGGAAGTCATATTTCACAAGATTCACCTTCGGCGCACTGCGCCGAAGGTGGTGATGTCGAAACATCACGATGAAAAAGGAATTGTGCAAACCTGGCATAACGCTATGAGAATGGGGACTTTTAAGGAAAAAGAAAACTCACCTGTGTCGTTCCACGTTCGATGAGTGCTTCCGCAGGGAGACCTCTGACGTGTCTAAGCCTGCACACGTAAGAAACGCTGAAATTAGTCAGTGAGTCACAGAAAACAAACAGCGAGGATAGTGTGATCGGACTAGCAAATGCGAGAGATTTATGTCCAAGGAAGGAGAAGCACCCGCAAAAAGAAGAGCACCCGCCTTACCAACTTCAAAATTGGAGCCGCGCGCCCAAACTACTTTCTCGCGAGTTCCAGCGAAACCAACCTGTAACATACACAAGTCGTATGAGCGTGTTCTAAAATTTCAAAAAGTATCTGAAAAAGGACGCAGCACGAAAACGAAAAGAAGACTGACGGCTGACAAGACCCGCTGCTGGGCGCACGTTCGTCAGCCGACAGTCTCCTTTAACTCCGTCAACGGCAATCCAAAATTGTTATGAGCATTCGAACTCTTTCTCATGAATTCTGGTGCGCGAGTCAACTCGTCATCCGTCAGTCTGTCATCAGCGACGCGACGGAGCGGAGCGGAGCGGAGCGGAGCTACAAGTACGCGTCGCGTCGCGTCGTGGCAAGTTATGTCATCTCATGTCGGATGTCGTGTCATGTCGTGTCATGTCATGTCATGTCATCACATTTTCATGTCGATGTCGCTGTCATACCGCGCGGCGCTAGCGCTATGAAGACCATCTGAACCGCAAAGCACTGCCCCTCAGCCTTAAGTGTTAAGAGCACTGTACCCAGGCGCTTTTAGGCCCTAAAAGCGCCCACTTTCCACAATCCACTATAAACCATCATTACACACCGCGCAGCATGAAGCCAATTTATGCTGATGGTTCGCGCCATCGAGCTGATAGAGGCCGCAAACACTTCGCCGGTCAAGGGTGGCCCGGGTGCACGTAACGGACACATTTTTAGACGAGTCCGCAAGCGATTTTATTTGACCCAATTCGAGATTTCTCAAACGAACTAAAACTCGTGGGGTAAGATAATTTCGTTACACCATCACGAAATTCTGCCGAAAAGAAAATGCACTGCAAAAATATTCCGGAAATTAGAAATATTCTGAGTCGTCACGCGAATGCGTGATAGTGGAGATGGCAACGAATCGTATTCCGGAAATAAAACATATTCCGGAGGCACGTGAATGTGATAGTGGAGATGGGAAATATTTTCGTGGAGGAGATGCCAAATCTTCGGGAGTCACGCGAATCGTGTCACGGCGGAGAGGAGAGTAATTCCGGAGATGAGAACTTTTCCCTTTTCCGGAGTCACGCGACGAATGTCACGGTGAGGAGAGTCATTCCGGAAACGATGAGAAATATTCCGGAGACATGAGAAATATTCCGGAGTCACGCGAATGTGATAGTGGCGATGGGAAATATTTTGGAGGAGATGCCAAATATTCCGGAGTCACGTGAATGTGATTGATGTGAAAGCAAATAATATTGATATATATGCTTGTCACTAAAAATGAAATGCAGCGCGGTAGGGTTTCGGCGGTTCGGTTCTCGGCTAATGTCAGATATAACAATAAAGATGGTCGGACTTAAGCTGGCAGGACCGTGACACACTCGCGGAGCAAACAGGCAGGCACTGCAAGTGACATCCTACCAGGCGAGGGGTGACACAGGGGGCACCATTGTTCCCCCCTTATGGGGGGAGAAAGTTGGCACTCCCATGAGTGATAGTGGAGATGGGAAATATTTTGGACGAGATGATGAGAAATATTCCGGAGTCACGCGAATTTCACGGAGAGGAGAGTCATTCCGGAGATGAGAATTTTTCCGGCGGGAGAGAACTATTCCGGAGTCACACGAATGTGATAATGGAGATGGGAAATATTCCGGAGATGGGAGAAATCGATTCCGGAGGCACGCGAACGATAGCACGAAGAGGAGAGTCATTCCGGTGATGAGAAATTTTCCGGAGGAGAAAACTTTTCCGGAGTCGCGCGAATGTGATAGTGGAGATGGGAAATATTCACGAGATGCCAAATATTCCGGAGGCACGCGAATGCCACGGAGAGGAGAGTCATTCCGGAGATGATAAATATTGGCATAGAGGATGAGGCCGAGGAGCCACCGCCACCAACACTATATTAACCTTTTCGTCTATCAAATACCTACTCAACACATTAAATTTTGGCCCGAAAGGATAAGTATGTAACAAGTTAGGGAAATGCATCGTTTCCGCTAATCGTGCGTAGCCTCAAACCGATAGTGTCATAGTTTTCGATGTATTACGCCTATCGTGCTAATAAACTATATACCGAAATTTTTGTCTATGCAAAACCTATTCAGCACACTAAATTTCAGCCCGAAAGGATAAGTATGTAAAAAGTTAGAAAAATACAAAAAAAAAAGAGTATGTAAGGTATGAGCTAACAAAAGCTCGCGTCAAGATAAGTTATGACTGTATGAGTGATATGCAAGTGGTATATGCTAAGTTTAAAGCTTGGATGACTAGTTGCGGTATGCTCGAATGACAAGTTCGGATGCTCGGATGGCGAGTGGGTATGCTCGGATGGCGAGTGGGTATGCTCGGATGGCGAGTGGGTATGCTCGGATGGCGAGTTCGGATGCTCGGATGGCAAGCTTGCCTTTTTGGCAAGCTTGCCTCTTTAGCTCACATGCTTGGCTCTTTAGCTGCACGATCCTGAGGGAGCGCTCTCTTGCCAGGCAAGGGGCTCTAACCCTCATTTTCGTGAAGTGCGCCACAGCAATGTGATAATTCACATGCTTGGCTCTTTAGCTGCACGATCCTGAGGGAGTGCTCTCTTGCCAGGCAAGTGGCTCTAACCCTCATTTTCGTGAAGTGCGCCACAGCAATGTGATGAAAGGTGGCATCTCAGGTCCAACTGAGATCTCCGAACTTGGTTCGGCGCTCTTTAGATTTGAGCTAATGCCACTAAAATAGAACGATCGACGACTCATACCTTCTCAATTGCATCCATTGGAACGAATTCCTTCCTCGCGCTTTGATATGTGATGTCCGGAATTTTGGCCTACCATGGAAGGCCTCCTACTGTGGCACAGTGTGCCACAAATACAGGCCCCATGGACGATTTTCGTGAATACTTCGATTATGAATCAAACGAAGTAGCTACATGTCGTAATTTTTCACGGAGAGTAACGTGACGTTCTCAGAAATTTCGTCAGATAAACGGTTGCGGTAGAAAAGCGTCGCGCTGAAAAATCTGCGAGTGGAAGAATACTTAGTTTGGCCAAAAGGAAAACGCAAGTTCCGGTAAAATTACGCAATTGAAGTGTGTGAAATAGAAACATCTTGTCTCTTTCGCGCTGAGTTTTGCTGTGAAAGCAGTGCAACCCTCAGTTGCCAATTTGAGTTCCCTTTAGCGAGGGTTTCCAAGCGACGAACAAAATCTTACCTCGCGCCCTTATTTCATTCGCTTGATATATTTCCGCAAGGAAGCTGCGTTTAAGAACGCAGTGAACGAAATCATTTCCTGCTGCTGCTGCATCTTTGACCGCAATTTTTGAAATTATCTCTGCATAGCATTCGATTTTATTTCTGCCTCCGTCGGCGCATTCTGCATTCAAATTCACCGATGACCACAACGAACAGACCGGGTGATGATGATGCATGTTTTTCTTCACTCGACTGTCAATGTCACTGAGCGAATGTTTTCCGCATGAACGGCGCATTGC
This sequence comes from Cymbomonas tetramitiformis, assembly GCA_001247695.2. Classification (NCBI taxonomy): domain Eukaryota; kingdom Viridiplantae; phylum Chlorophyta; class Pyramimonadophyceae; order Pyramimonadales; family Pyramimonadaceae; genus Cymbomonas; species Cymbomonas tetramitiformis. The sequence goes on along the minus strand of LGRX02033893.1, from coordinate 2,690 downwards.
GCCCGATGGGCATCATTTCGATCTCCAATCACGGGACGGCGCTTTGGTTCTTCGCGCCAAGATGCTGCCCGATGCGACATTCGTCATTTGTCGAATAGTGGACGACGATAGACGAATTTCGGCAGATCCCAAATTGCATCGGTGGTCGGAAATTATGTAATATTTATATTTCCACGATGATCCGCATGACTTATCCATTTGCAGCTCATCGTATAACTGTAATATGATAACGGCCGAAGAGTGTATATGCTGATTTATAGGATACTGGACGGACAACAGAAGAACTACAGCCGATTTCAAATTGCATCAGGCCACGGAATTTATACACTAGTTATATATTCGCGATGATTCGCAAGACTTACCGATTTGCAGCCTGCTGTACTATTGTCGTAGGATAACGGCCGAATCTTGGATACGACGATTTATAGCACGAGCTCGTTCACCGTATTTCCTTCATGTGCAACGCGAGTCACAAAAATATGAATTATATATTACACACGTTTCAATACGGTCGAATCCGAAAAGTGAAAATATATAAGAACGCCACGATACTCACCGATCGGTTCCGGAAAGCGCGTCCAGCGATAATTTAGTATACTCGACTGATATCGTAAACCTCGTGGATAACGTCACTCCCGAATTCTGATACGAAAAACACGTTTCATGTCATTTATACAGTCTGACGTCACTCGTGTATAATGATTCAAAAATGACTTGTCGCGAGGATTATGTTCCTAAAATGCACCCGAATCGGGTTGTGTCCCATATACTGGAGTGGCACGATTCGAATAAATATGTTAAAAAACTGCACACTCAAAAAACCCGGATGATCGTGTTGAGGACAGTGCCAAAAAGAGGAGGGAGGTGCCCCATGAGTGTAAGTGCTTTGGGCCATTTCACGGTGCTAATGAAGGGCTTAGAAGTTGCATTGGTGATTGTCGTGTCATGGTGACCGCCATAATAATGCTCAGCACCATTCTGATGATAGGGGGGGTCTTGAGTGGGCCATGGGCACAACGAAGAAGGAAGTACGTTGTCCCTTTCGTTCAGAACTTCATTCCAAATATCAGGGCTGACTCCGGTGTATTCTAGTCTCTTCTCCGTGACTCTGGACTTAGGAAGGACATTGAGGAACCATCTAGCAATCTTTTTCTGTGTAGGCCTCCAGTCAAAGGCTGGTTGAGTATCGCTGGGTGCACTGTCTATAGCTATGATAACGACATCCGAAAAATCATCCTTATAGCATCCGCCACCTGGGAGAACGTAGGGGTCATCACCCGTCCAATAACCATGTGGGATAAATGGAATAGTGTTATGCGGGAATCTGAAAACAAATTTTAAAACCTTTATCAAACCATCTTTTTTGGTTTTTGGGAGACAGCGGAAGAATCCATGTTCCTGAAAATCCGGGGACAGTGTTGGCCGCTTTATGCCCCATTTCCAGGGTAGTCATAACCGCCGAAGATTTGCCCTTATCCTTTCCATCGAAGGGGGGATTTCCGTAAACGATTCTGCCAATGCCTGTTAACGGGTCCACGTAGGCATCCCAAGCGAGACCATCAAAGCCGATTTTCCCATGATAACAGAAGGGCCTGAGGGTTTTTTTCATTCTAGTGGTGGGTATGCATCTTCTCGAGTAAATTCTAGGGTGGGCATTTAGTGGGTTGGAGAAAAGTTCACAGCCGTTTTTGTCAAGGTTTCTGTCTGTAGGAGGCTACCACTCCAGTTTCTTCTCTTCTTTACGGTTTCGGACTTATACTATTCTACACTTATTAAACGACCGCACGAGGTATGCTTACGATTGGTCAACTACAAGACTTCGGTTTCGTAAATCTTAATAGCTATGCTTTTGCTTTCAAGTGTATGCTTTCAATACACAATATACAGCGGATACGGCTCTTACTTTTTATGTTACAATTCTCAGTTCAGTTCATCTCTCCGAAACTGGTTACACTTAGAGTTCTTATGCATTCAGGAACTCTCTCCATAACTCAACTGTACTGAGTACTCCGTACAACAGGCTAGGCACCTCACATCAACATCATTCTGATCGGTCCTACTGTACTCCGTACTGAGTGCTCTTGCGTTTTGTACTTAGCCGTTTTTTCTTGCTCTTGTGCTTGCCTCCTAGCACAACTCCCCCCTTAGGGAAGGTCACGTCCACGCTGACCACGTCGGACCAGTAAAGTTTTTATACAGATCTTCTACTGTTGCTCAGGATGATTATACAGGTCTCAGCCGCCTGTTGTCTGGGATGACATTACACTTCCCAAGACACACCGCAATAAGGAGATCAGCCTCTTAAGCACAAGGGTCGGCCTCTCACCGGTCTGCCATCTGCACTACCAGGCTCCCCCAAGGCTCGAGATCTCACATCCATTACTACGCTCAAGGTTTCAAACCTTCCAACACGGTACACTTACAGGTGATGACAATAGGTTTGCCAATTACCTGACAGTTCTCGGGATGCCGGCCCGGAGGAAAGGTTTTAAACCCCTACCGCCTCCTCGGATGCGCAGAGCTTTTATCCAGATCTCCAACTGCCGCCTGGCTATGCCGAGGCTAGAGCCACTGCTCTGGTGGATGGATTATACAGGTTCTCACCTGTCGCCTGGCTATGCCGAGGCTAGAGCCACTGCTCTGGTGGATGGATTATACAGGTTCTCACCTGTCGCCTGGCTATGCCGAGG
>LGRX02033892.1:0-29117 GCA_001247695.2 Cymbomonas tetramitiformis | reverse complement strand
GAAGACCATCGATACACACCGCAACCCACACCGTTCCTCCGTGACGCCACGGGTCCGGGGGCGCGTAGGGAGTGCTAACAGCGCTCTTAACACGCAACTCCCGACCCATCGGCAACACGCCAATTCCCGTCTCGGGTCTGGGGTGCGTGAAGTAAGCATACCTCTTTTGTTTCATTAAAGCTATTGGCAACCGCACAAAAAAAAAAGATTAATACTCACCGCAGGATGCACCACCGCGACCTCTTCTCCAGACGCAACGTGCTCCGCGGCTCCAACTACGGGAGCTCCGCCCTGCCAGTGGTGAAGCAAGGAGACGGTTCCTCCCTTCACGTCGTCTTCAAAAAAAAAGAGCGCACGCCTAACAAAAAGAGCATGGGCTCCAGTGCCAACAAGAAAATCCAATGTTCGGCCGAGTGTCCAGGAAGATGTCCCCACATCGCGGCCGTCACCTCCGTATTTACCGTGCATAGCAAGCAAAAAACAGCGCATGCCTACGGAAACTGCATGCGTAACATACCACACAAAGACCCCCAAAAAAACCCCACGGTTCGGGCGCGTGTCCAGGGAGCTGTCCCCACATCGCAGCCGTCACCTCCGTACGTACCCGTGCATAGCAAGCAAAAAACAGCGCATGCCTACCGAAACTGCATGCGTAACATACCACACATAGACCCCCAAAAAAACCCCACGGTTCGGGCGCGTGTCCAGGGAGCTGTCCCCACATCGCAGCCGTCACCTCTGTACGTACCCGCGCATAGCAAGCAAAAACAGCGCATGCCTACCGAAACTGCCTGCGTAACATACCACACAAAGACCCCCAAAAAAACCCCACGGTTCGGGCGCGTGTCCAGGGAGCTGTCCCCACATCGCAGCCGTCACCTCCGTACGTACCCGTGCATAGCAAGCAAAAAACAGCGCATGCCTACGGAAACTGCATGCGTAACATACCACACATAGACCCCAAAAAAACCCCCCACGGTTCGGGCGCGTGTCCAGGGAGTTGTCCCCACATCGCAGCCGTCACCTCTGTACGTACCCGCGCATAGCAAGCAAAAAACAGCGCATGCCTACCGAAACTGCATGCGTAACATACCACACAAAGACCCCCACGGCTCGGGCGCGTGTCCAGGGAGCTGTCCCCACATCGCAGCCGTCACCTCCGTACGTACCCGTGCATAGCAAGCAAAAACAGCGCATGCCTACCGAAACTGCATGCGTAACATACCACACAAAGACCCCAAAAACCCCCCACGGTTCGGGCGCGTGTCCATCCAGGGAGCTGTCCCCACATCGCAGCCGTCACCTCCCTAATTACCACATGAAATGCTGCCCACTCGAGCCACTGGAAAAGAAAAGGTCTGCCGCTTGTGTAATTCAACACTGAAAAAACTCATTGCCCAAAACCGCACATACTAAGCATACACTAAAAAAACCCCCACGGTTCGGGCGCGTGTCCAGGGAGCTGTCCCCACATCGCAGCCGTCCCCTCCCTAATTACCGAGTCCGGAAAGCATACACCTGCAGGCGCACCATAACCAAAAAAGCCCCACGGTTCGGGCGCGTGTCCATCCAGGGAGCTGTCCCCACATCGCAGCCGTACCCTCCCAAACAACTGTGTCCCAGCAAATGCATCCCCACCCACTGCCAACGCATTCCACAAAATAAGAAGAACATCAAGGTCAACGCACCGCTGGTCCTGGCTGTACCACTGCCGTCTGGAGGCCCCTCGTGCCGCGCGCAAGGGGGAGGTATTCAAAGGGCCGGCGGGAACGGGCTGCATTCTCTCTACAACAAAATAACGCCAGTAAAATTTTCAAGACAGAGTTTTGTAACAAGATTTGAATAATAAGTTCTACGTACGGCGCGCCCTACTTGTTTCAAATCGATTGTCCGTCCTTCAAGCAACTACCTCACCTAGTGTGACGCACGACCTGCTGTACGTACGTACTAGTATGACTGTATGTAGTGCGTGCGTGATGGGTCAAATAAACCTCCAGGCGGACATTTTCATGTGTATAATTACTTTGAGTCCCCGCCACCCAAATTATACTCTCTTCAGTCACCAGCAGGACACGGTTTTGGCTTAACTTTCTTGTGTATAATTAATCGAGTCCCCCGCCGCCCACCATGCATTCAGCAAGACACGGTTTTCACTCGACTTTTCTTATCTTTTGCTCTGACGTACTCGCTCGCGTCCTCGCTCGTTGTTACATCGATGTCCACGGGCATTCTGAAGGCCAGCTGATGCCCGAATTGTATAAAACATGACACGCGGTATAATTTTCATGGACTTAAGAAAAGATAAGAAAACTTAAGAAAAGTTAAGCAAACTTAAGAAAACTTAAGCGAATACCTTGTTCAAGTGATTGAGGGCTTGCTTATCTAGCCCTAAGAGATGGTATTCTGATTTAGCTCGTCAAGGCACGAACACGAGAACTCAAGTGCAGCGCGTAGATATCAATAATTTTGTGTTGACAGGTTGCGGAGCTCAAGCATATAAGGCGACGCAGTCGAATAATACGAATAATTGACATATCGCATATACCGCTGCAATAGCGAAGACAGTGCGCGAGATAATTGTCGCATTCGCAGGATCGCATACAACAGCTGATCGCACATATACTGCGCGACAAGGTGTGCATACGGCATACATGCGCGCAGCGATGAGATGTACGCGCATATATGATTCGCAGATGTACATAAATTCGCAAATGAGACGCGGGCGCAGAAATCATCAGCGGAATCATTATCCGCGCGAAAATCAGCACTCGTATCATGTGCTAGACATACTGCGACGAGATGTACTCAAAAATCATCAGCGCGCACTATTACAATTTTCATGATCGCATCAAATCGCTTACTGTACGGCTATCATATATGTCGATGCGCGAGAGACTGATTCGCAGTTGACAGCATGCGCGACAATCACATGTTCTCGCAGAAGTGATTCGCAATCATAAGCATGCGCGTCAATTACATGCACGCGCATGGATGATTCGCATTTGAAAATTGTTCAAAATGAGATACGGCATAGCAATCATCGACGGATTTATGATCCGCGCATAAGTCAGCGCTCGTATCATGCGCTGAGAAATGGCGACGATATATGCTTTTCATCAGCAGCGCGCCTGATTGCATAAATTCATTTGCAGCGTGCTACGATTATCTTGTAATTTTACGATGATGATGTCAAAATGTTGCTACGATCATCTGTACATTACATACTCGCGTCAAAATACTCTGCAAAACAACTGTATACTCGCAGGGATATTTTGGATGGATGCATGATGGACATCTGATTATTATACTGCAGCATTTCACACCATATATTGATGACTGCAGAAATATTCAAATTGTCAGCATTTTCATGCTTATTTGCAATATAGTGTGCAAGAGATGTTTATCTGAACTTGCAGTATTTGCAGCATACACTAAAATGCAGCACACATTAACATGCACACACTAACATGCAGCATACACCAACATGCAGCATCTGAGTATATGCAGCATTACATCATGTATACATTCTATACTGAGTGACTGCAATATTGTAAGTTGTGCATGCATCATGTTAGCAGATGTTATGTATAAACCAGCTTGATCACGATAGCAGCTGGAATATATAACATCATATCACAATGCATCAGACATGCACAAAAGCATACCTGCTGTGCATGTTAACTATATTCGAACCCATATAGTGTAAGGTGCCTATTCAGTGGTCTTAACACAATAATTAGCTCGTTATGTCCCGGTGGAGTCGAGATACTCTTCGGACCACATATCGTTCTATTGTGGATCACTGAAAGGATTGCTCACCGGAACTATATGTGAAATAGACCAGCAACTCATTATTGTGAATGAGATTATCTCGGGATTACAATAACCCCTAACCTAATATATATCATGCTAGATTCATTCAGTACATGGTATGCTGATCATCATCCTGCATGATAAACTGTCTGGGAATATTGTTAAATCCAGAAGTTATCTTCCTATAGGTGTGTAAAAGTGAGCACACACACACACACACCTGGCAAAAAGTACTAATCAATAAGTACTATACATGCACACACACTGGCATTACTGTATGTATTGATATTCACTGACTCATAGTGAATTGACCAACTTTAATATCTATCATGTATATGATAATATGGATAACACTCCACAAACACATGTGCGTGTGGAGTGTCAGTGATGGCGATAGATATGGGAACAGAATAATCCAACATGCTGTAGGGCTGGATGGAGTTATCTCCAGACCCGAAGGCAATATACTGTGCCCATACAACAGCTGGTAACTGTTGGGCACAATTCATTCACTCTCATATATCGCTGGAGCAACAACAACCACTATACTGCATTCTGACAATTGACTCAGTATTGATCAGCACAAATGCATGTACCTAACCAGATCAGTACATACATATATTGAGCTGACATAGGTTGTTGTGGACAAGCACACACATATATATGTGTTGTGTCAAACTGCTTTGATTATATAATCAAGCTATGTCCTGATATGTTTAAAACAAGAGATATCATTTGATAAATCTTAGAGCACAGTCATATGCTCAAAACATATCATAGATTGATAAATTATCACTGAAGTGGATAATCCGCTTATAGTTGGTAAATCTAAATATCATCAGGAAGTACATTTACTTCCATGGGTTTCAATCAGTAAAACCCACAAATATGATCAACCTCGGATGTTGATATGCAGAATAATTCACTTTTATGCCATGAAAATTGTCATGTGCAAAGGTGAAGTGATATGCAGTGCTTTTGTACTTTGCAGTCCACACACACACACACAGAGATATGTATGTATATATATATATATATATCAAGCCGAAAAACGGCCAAAATGGGTAAAATCCGTTTGCGATAGATTTGAAAATTGAAAATCGGACCCTATTTTATTTGATATTATGATTTTATACCTATTGAGGTATGAGAAAATCATAATGACAATAGTCATATCTCGTGTAACACCCTAGATAGCAGGTGTGGAATATGTAGAGGTATACATATTGACTGTAACGAAATGCGTAAAAATGTTTTACGCATTATTCAAAAATGAAAATTTCGGATTGATTTTTTTTGCTAATATGAATATTTAGCTATCAATAAACAATCCCTGATTTATGCAGCATGTGTAACACCCTGTAACACCCTAAAAATTGAATGTGTGTGTCAGGGGTGTAACATACCTCCTGAAAACCACGTAACATTCAGTGTGGTATTAAATGCAGTTTTGCTTAAAAATGTTTGCAAAATATTTAATACTGCTTTATTTTTACCTATTATAGGGTTACTGATACTATGTAACACCCTAATCACATTATTGGGAATATGGGCCACTGTAACCTAACATGCCCTAAAATGCCACTAAATATTCGATAAACTTCGTGTTTGGCATAAATATATCATGCTGTAATCGACACAGACATGATAATATATCGGGCAACAACCCTAAAACTGTAACAGATGCTTCCTATAAGGAATGCATACTATTTATGAGGTACAGGCAATTGACAACTGCCTTATATCACACACTTCCTTGAGGGGGGAAGAAGGTGGATATATATGTATAACTACCTCATTATTATGTACAAATGTACTACATGTATGTAAACATACAGGTATACTATATATATATAAAAAAATCACACACACTCAGTTAGTCGATTAGCTGAAGGTATTTTTGTGTTGTGTTTTGTTTTTAGATGGTTGTACTCGAAGAGGAAGAGCCAGAGATTCCAGTTATCAACCCAGATCCATCGACATGGTTTTTCGACATTCTTGGTTCATATGATGCATTCAGCCGGTTTAAAGTTCCGAAATGGATCGCTGGTTATGACAACACTCAAACCAGATACGACCAGATAGGCTACTTCGACGACATCAGTCGTATGAAGCCAGACATGAGCCGATTTAGAGATCCAGCCAATGAACCTCAGGAACCAGAGACCGAGTACACAGAAGATAATCCTCCGATGGTTTTTACAGATCCAGATACAGATTCTGTCCCAGCACCAGTTCCACCTAGTTTGGTCCCAAAGGAGAAAATGACACCACCTAGGGAATTCAAATCAGGACAGGACGCTGAAGTTTGGTTGGACACGGTGGAGCGATATTTTCAGTTCACCTATCCAGGAGTCAAGGACAAGGACTTGATTACAGTGTTTCTGACTCTTATTCAGAACAACGACAGACACTATTTTCAGGTCTTGGCACAACAGCCAAATGCCACCTATGAAATGGTCAGACGGACATTCCTCGGCCAATTTGGTAATCCTCACAAGAGATCAGTAGCCAAGAAACACCTTATGGCACTGTCTCAAGGAAGCCAAACCTTTTCAGATTATTTGCGCACGTTCACATCACTGGCTTCTCTAGCAGCAGTTGATTTGAACGATGTGCTGATAAAGGATAGATTTGTCAGCAGTATGGATTCAGATCTCCGCAGACAGTTCCAACTCAGATTCCTGACAGAACAGGAAAGGAATAATCTGTCGTGGCAAGAAACCACACAGATACTGCTTGATTTGAATTATGTCATTCATTCAAAGCAGTCAGAAACCCTTCACTATCGGGGTCAGAGGGAGCAGTCATCAGGAGGTCCAGTCAAGAAGGACAAGGACAAAGGACGTGGCCAGAAGCCATATGACAGATCCAACAGAAATCGGAATCAGAACCAGAGTGGCAGCCAGAACTCCAATCAAAATCGGAGCAAGGGAAAAGGTGGAAAAGGCAAGGGCAAAGGAAAAGGAAAATCACAGAATCCTCAGTCTTGCAATCGTTGTGGTCGTGTTGGTCACATCGAAAAGGATTGTTATTCCACCAAGACCCCAGATGGAAAAGATATCAAGGGTAAGCCACCAGCTCAGAGTCCTTTCCAGAACCGGAGACAGCAGCAACAGAATCAGGGTGCTAAGGATGGGTCCGGCAAACTCATCAATACGATCAACACCTTGGTTAAGGAACTGAAGAATCAGCACAGCATTAATGCAGCAGTTGCAACTCCAGCTCCAGCTCCAGCTCCAGCTTCAGCTCCAGCTCCTCAGGGAAACTCTCAGGGTACTGCACAGGTACCAGTGTTGAGAGCACCCCCAAGATAAATCAGCCTGAAGATGCCACTGAAGCAAGTGCCCGGGTTGAGAGTATCTCAGAAGAAGTCCTTTCCAGTCTGACATTGCAGTTTCAGCAGATGGACACTCCCTCAGAGCACATCGCACAGATGCAGTCTCAAACAGCACAGCTGAAATCACAGAAGAAGCTGTTGTTGTACAAAGGGAAAGTATATGGACAGAGTACTCACATTTTGGTAGATCCAGGAGCAACATCGTCTTTCATTGACAGACAGTTCGCTGCTCAGCTTGGTATAGCACCCACAGATTCTTCATCGTTTTCAGTGGGATTGGCTGGAGGAAGCCAACTACCATGCACATCCTATCTTCCCAAAAATACATTTACGCTGAATAAGTATAAGGATACAGAAGATTTCTACATCATTGACATGAAACCATTCACTGTCATTCTGGGTCAAGATTGGTTGGAGAAAAGAAATCCACACATTGACTTTCAGACCAAAAATCTGACGATCACTAGGAAGCATTCATCAGGCTCCAGTATTCGCACAGTATTATCCAGAGTTGAACAGACTCCAGGTAGGCTCAGATGACCTTCCTGAAATGGAATTGGTCAGCGCCACCACCATGAGAAAGCACCTTCGTCGTATTCGATCCAGTGGTTCGGCTGAAGAAGCCGTAGCTTATCTCTTCTTTCTCTCAGAGGTCGACGGTGAACTGGTCTTTACAGCATCGGACACAGACACCACTATGGGAGACCCAGAGGTCACAGCAGCACGTGATCAGATGAGGGAAGACTTTTCAGACATATTCCAGGAGGATCTTCCAGCTGGTCATAGGCCAGAACGGTTTGAAGGTGGTTATCATCGAATCAACATTGAGCCTGGGCATAAGCCACCATCACAGCCAGTACGTACCATACCAGTACCCATGATGGAAGAACTCAAACGACAGATCACCAAATATGTCGACTTGGGTATCCTTCGTCCGTCATCATTTCCATATGGATGTCCTATCATTTTCGCTCCTAAGCCAGGTGGGAAGTGGAGGATGTGCTGTGATTATCGAGCCCTTAATAACATCACAATTAAGGACACGTATCCATTGCCACCTCACGACACCCTTCTTGAACAGCTAAAAGGTGCACGATGGTTTAGCAGATTTGACTTCAATCAGTTTTTCCATCAGATTCCTATACATCCAGATGACATTCACAAAACAGCTATTCGCACCAGATACGGTTCCTATGAGTGGACAGTCATGCCTTTCGGATTGACCAATGCTCCTGCAACAGCTCTACGTGTAGAAAATCGGGCATTCTTCGACTTCATCGATCGGTTCTTTGTCATTTTCATGGACGATACCATCGTATACAGTCCGGATTTTGACAGCCACGTGAGTCATGTCCGACAGTTTCTCCAGCGTTGCAGAGAACACCAGTTCTTCATCAGGCCTTCCAAGGTGGAGTTGTTCGTTAGATCTATAGATTTTATCGGACATCACATCTCTGAAGCAGGCTTGTCCATCAACGAAGACAGAATCCGAGCAGTTATGGCAATTCAGCCTCCAGTGTCTTATGGTCCTACCGTTGGAAAACAGCCTCTACGCCGTATGGCTAAAGTTGGCAAGTCATCCCTTCGGTCATTCTTGGGCATGGTCGGTCAATTCAGGAGATTCATACCAAAGTTCTCCAAAGTTGCCGAGCCGCTCAATCGTCTCCTTAAAGATAATGCAGAGTTTGTCTGGGAATCTGAGCAGCAGTAGGCATTTGATAACCTCAAAAGTGCCGTCTGTAACGCTCCAGTACTACAGCTTCCAGATCAGAAACTGCCATCTATTATGGAGGTCGATGGATCAGGCACACACGTTGGTCAAGTGATACTCCAGGATCAAGGAAAAGGTATGAAGCCATGTGGTTATCACAGCGTCACTCTATCCGATACACAGAGACGTTGGCCTATTCCTGAGATCGAGCTATTTGCCATTGTGGAGGGCTTCCGATTCTTTCGCCACATCTTGTTGGGAGCTCCTGAGACCATTGTACGCTCAGATCATCAGCCACTGGTTTATTTCCAGTCCAAATCCACACTGAGCCCCAAACAGGCAAGGTGGTTGGATGAGCTCTCCGAGTACAACTTCCGTATAGAGCACATTGCTGGCGAAAAGAACAAGGTCGCAGATGCACTCACTCGTATCTCTACACTCTTTGAACTCACTGATTGTCTGCAACATATAGACGTCGGCGAGGTTCCAGTCATTGACATTCCGTCTACAGATTCTACATTCATTGCTCTTATATCTGCATCATCAGCTCATCAGCTTCACGACATTATTATATCTCAGTATGATCGTGACACATTTCAAGGTATGGTTTACTGGAGGTCAACATTAGCATAAAAATTTTCAGCGAATATTTTTATTTGATGAATAGGTTGGCTGAACCTATCTAAACATATTATGCACTTCGGGGAGTCAAGTGGTTAAGGCATGACGAAGTTATGGCCGATACCGTTCCGCAATCTCCCATACTTAACCATACTTAAGCACCAACTAAAAACACGTATATCTCGAGATCTAGATCTGCAATTTTTTATGCTAATGCTGACCTCCAGTAAACCATACCTTGATTTGCACAGACTATATTATCTAAGCTGGCATCATCGATATCATCACAGTCAGTCAGCAATTTCGAGCTCATTCAGGGGTTGATCTATCGCAAAACCATTTTTGGCAGACGACAGCTTTACATTCCACCTACTGCCAAAGTTCCTACAGATGACGGTGAGATCACACAGCTTCGCCACATTCTACTTCACGAGTGCCACTCAGCCACTATTTCTGGTCATGTAGGCAAAAATCGCATGCTTCATCTTCTGCGTAGCCGGTATTATTGGCCAGGAATGACAACGGCAGCCATCAAGTACATTCGGGAGTGCCCCGTTTGCCAGCGCCAGAAAACGAGGCGACACAAGCCTTATGGTCAGGCACATATACGATATTCTGTGCCTAAGACAAAATGGCTAGATGTATCTCTTGACTGGATTACTGGCCTGCCTATCACCACTAATGGGCACGACAGTATATTTGTGGTAATGTGCCAATTCTCTCATCGCTGTCATCTCATCCCCTTCAGCATGACCTGGACAGCTCAGCATACTGCTTCTATATATATGCAGCATATCTTCAAGCTCCATGGTCTTCCGAGGAACATCATCTCAGATCGAGACCCCAGATTCACCTCTACATTCTGGCAAACACTGTGGAAATCTACGGGTACAAGATTGCCTATGACGTCCTCACACCATCCACAGTCGAATGCAGCCAATGAGAGGAGCCATGCCTTCATCGAGGATATCCTCAGGTACTTTTCAAATTGTTGATTCATGATTCGATTTCACCATCCTCTGGTTTATAAACTGATTAGGTGGTATTTTTCATCCACAGGTGTTGTTGCAATGATACTTCAGCCAATTCGTGGGAGGACAAGTTGCCTCTGGTGGAGTTTGCAATTAACAACACAGTTTCTGCATCAACTGGTTATTCACCATTTTATCTCGACTCGATGGCGCAACCACTTTCGCCTCATGACCTGGTAATCACTATTCCGCCAGAAGCTCCTGTTCCAATACAAAGAGCTATTCGAGATCATTTTGACCAGTACTCGGCTGTTCATGCCAACGCGGTAGACAACATTTCCCGAGCAGCAGAAATTAGCCAAGCCAGATTCAATAAGACTCACATGCCTCGGCAGTATGCAGTTGGGCAAAAAGTTCTTTTACGGACCGAGTTTATTCAATGGACTGGTTTGACAGAGGCAGGCAGACACTTTAAGCAGCCATATATTGGGCCGTTCACCATTTCCAAAGTGCTTAGCCATGGGCGTGCATACGAGTTAGATTTCGGAGACCTCGATATCCGTATTCATCCGGTACAGCCTGTATCCAGATTAGAGCTGTACAATGACTCGATCCAAGCACCTTTGCCTCTGCCACAGATGATCACCGAAGAAGGGCAACCACTGTTTGAGATATCACATATACTCTCAGATAAGATCACTAGAGGTGTCAAGTACTATTTAGTGCGATATGCAGGCTACGGCCCTGAGCATGACACCTGGGTCAAAGCCACAGAGCTGACCAATGCAGCAGACATAATAGCTGCCTATGAAGGCTAAACATTATATTAAGCCTGATGCCCTTACTTCTTGTAATATATACTAATACATGTCGATCATCTATATACCTTGCTCTTAATGTTTTATCATTATGTTGCATAGAAGCAGGAAATTGATCCTTCCTTGCTAAAGGTGTAGTGAGCCTTGTACAAAACCATACCCTTGCACAGATACGCACATGCGAGATATCATATCTGTGGATAAATAAAAACTGCTAAATGCTACCTTTGCCAAAACCGTGGTTTGTCATCGGATTCTTTGGCCAGTCATCCGAAGCTACCGGAGATATCGACTGAGGTAGACGGAGTTGTGATCCTAAGTTGTGCTTGACAAACATAACTAAATAAATTTCACATTAGTACGTGGCGAATCCATTCTCACTCATCGCGATAGATGTTCGTCAAAGCGTGCGTACTGGACCATATCAAGAGTGAGCAGACCGGGTAAGGGTTATAAGTCCAATCCCGTTAAGCAGGGCCACTCTGTTTGCAATAAAACAAGCCCCCGGTGAAATAACTCCGGAAACAAACACGGGCTCCCCGTTGCCACCTATGATCCTCCAAAGTAGCTTAAGGAGGGGAGGAAGGGTTGGGTGCACTATATCAGGCCGAGAATCGTTCGATTATAAATCGTTAAATCGTGGGATCATCGTTCGCAAAGCGACGACGGCTAGCGCAAATAATCCGTAACGTACACTTCGGATACTTTGAATCGTCACTCTGACGCACGATACGTGTGGATCAATCAGTAATCCAGCGTCAATCTGTATCACGAAACGCAATTCATTGAACCTTGAAACGTCACTCTGAAATACGATACGAACTTCAAAGGGGGGCTACATCCTAAGAACTGTAAGGTGAGGGACTAAAGTGGACTCAGTTCCCCCCAATAACCTAAAAACACCATGAGGGACGCCTCAAATCGGTGTAAGAAGACTGGTACCAGCAAGAAGCAACAACAACAAAGACAGCATAGACATATACAAAGGTATGCCCGTTGTGAGGTCACAACTCTTTTAACCCCTTAGCTGCGACACGTTGAGAATTCTCAACAAGGCCTCGAAAATGAGAGCGTGGCTTACCATGAAACTGCATCTGCGCGGTTGGCGCATCGAATATTGTAAGGTTTGTGGGTGCACTCATGATATATGGCTACAGGTTAACCAATAGTATAGCACATATACTAGTGCGATATATCTCTCACGTGTTAGTATTTCCAAACCCAAATTTGTCTATTTGTGTCATTTTGCGCTTAAATTTGGCTTTGAAAAGTAGCTAACCAAGCCATAAACATCCCGTATTGGTAAGCATATACGTGGCCATGTGGAAATATACGATAGAAATGGATCCCAACGCCAGTCTCGCATGCAACATGGGGTATTATATCACCACACAGTCTCATTTTATGAGCAAAATCACCTGAGTTTTAGCTTAAGTATGGAAAACATTTCTTAAGTGAGGAAAACATTTGAATCCAAGTGTTTTTTCGGTGTTTTTTGGGCCATTTTTGGTATTTTTTGGCACATTGGGCGGTATTAATGCGTACTATGGATTAGGGATAGTCTAACATGTTAATTTCCGCGATATTTTACCATGATACAGGTCAATAAGACTGCAGTCACGCATCGTACACAAGACGTATGCGTATAATTTCTATGCTCAAAATACTCAAAATTTTGGTTGGATAATCCATATATCTCGAGATATACGATAGATATAGCTATACCATGATTCGTTGTGGCTTATTTGATGGTCTCCTATAACATACATGATGCCGTATGCGTGCATGCGGCCATGATCACGCAATACTTTGAATTGTCCCCAAACCACATATTTTTGCAAAAAATTCCAACCGCAACTAAGGGGTTAAGAGGGGAGATCTGTCAGGGTCATGACCGATGACATATGTGTCATACATGTCATACGTATCATAGGCGGCGGCGGCGCTCTCGATGAAAAAAGAAGCCAAGTGCCGCTGAAGTGAATAATTGTTCAACCAATGCCCAAGCGGGGCCAAAGACCAAAGCCGTCCAGCACCACCAAAACGAATGACTCGCAGTAGGGGGGGGGAGAAGGGCGAAGGTCAAAAATGCGGTGAGTGCGCGCGACGAACGCCTCGCACTTTGCAAACGTGACGAGAGAGATGTCGAGGTGGGCGTGAGCACTGGTGAGAACAACACCAGACACCACCAGATGGCAACCAAGGGATGCGCCGGGTGGAGGTGTAGAATGCGGAGTGTCGAGCTCACAGAGGTCAAAGTTGTTGTCGACGATGGTGATGTTGGACTCGAAGTTGGCGTCTGGTGCATGAGCACCACCAGACACCACCAGATGACAACCAACGGTAAGATGTTGTCGACGTAAACGGAGGGACACCACCGTGGAGTGCACAGCGGCCATACGCGCACGCTGGCGTGCAGTGGACATGGTCACAGACTGCAGACTGCAGACTGCTGCACACTCAAAGATAGGGTTCCCAAGCGAAGGAATAACTTCTCGAAAAATGAACCAAATCGAGCGATGTTAAAGTCAATTTCGTGTAGATTTTCGCCAGGAAAACTCCGGTCACGTCAAAAACCCCGTACAGTAGGCCAATTTTGCTGCAGCAGAGGTGCTGCTGCCCAGATATTGAGAGCACGTTTGGGTTCGAGGTGAAAACGTAAAATTTCGTGCAATTGACAATTCCCGGTGATGAAAATACCTCATTGAGGTAGAATTCGACGACGAAAACGGTGGTAGCGTCAAAAACGTCGCACGGTAAGCCGATTTTGTTGCAGCAGAGGTGCTGCGGTCAGATGTCGTCGTTGGACGTGATGATGTCGCACGTACCCAAGGAACAAATGCAGTCCCAAGCAGATGTAAGTCCAACAGGACAGGTGTAGTCCCAAGTGGAAGTCAGATGTGATAAAAGAGCGGTGGGCGCCCAGTCAGATGACGCGACGGTGTGTCGTGCTGGAAGTGACACTCCGACTGTCATTCCTATAGTTAGGGTGTATGACTGTCATCGGTCCCGGAACCCTAGACCCCGAACATATAACGGGTAGTCTGCGTATTTCTCAACGCTCTTTATTCTATTCTGATTACCTCACTCACCGAATATACAGTCAAGCTGATATATTCAGCAGGTTTGGTACCACGCACGCTTAATTTTACACTGCGACTTTGGCCATGATTGGCTAAGCACCGACGCTTGAGATGGGGTGAGGGACCCGCGCTAGAGAGGTTTTCGGTACGGGCGGTATGGCTCAGTTACGGACGCGCGGTTGATTGGACATGATTGGGTAGCGCGTACGGCAGCTTATTTTCCGTGCAGTATCGTTGGGCTGGATTTTGTTGTTTCTGGCGGTCGCTAGTACACCGTCCGACATTGATCACGTCCTTTCGTCCCACACGACCGCGTACAATTTGCTGTTTTCCCGAATTATCCTCGACGACCCGCCGCAACTCGCAAGCCGTCGCCCACACCGTTAGCCTCACCTCGCATTCTCCACCTCACCCTGTCTCTATAGTCATTTAATCATGGGTACTTCTACTAGATCACACACTGCGGCCGCACGCCGCTCGCTAGTTACCATTTTTCGACGATGCCGCAGCCCGACATGCAACCACACCAGCCACTCCTACGGTTGCGGCTGCGCCGGCTGCCCGATCGGCAGGGGCACTGTTCCTCGACGCGGTCAAGCATCTGGCGAAGGAATCCTTCGACGAGCGCGCCGCCAAGCTCGTCATCAAGAAGGTGTACGACGACAAACATGGACGTTTTGATGGTACGGAATCGAACGTCAGCTCCGTTTTCGCCCGTCTGGTGCTGGCATTACGGGACATTTTCGTCACTGAGGAGTCCGCGTTTTCTTCTCTGTTCGACCTGGAGGATGCCACGTTGCCCGTTCGCGCCGAGGCGAACAAGCTGCTATTTTCGACACTGGAATTCATCATCGCTCCGGTGTCGCCCGCGGCAGACTGGATGGAGTCTTCAGCGGAGGCACACCCGTTTGATGGGAAGCGGGTGTTGCTGGAGATCGCCAGAATGCTTCTGGATTCCGGCGGACCCTTCCAGGGCACCGCGGACCTTCTGGCCATCAAGATCAACCAGTTCGACCCGTCGCGGGCTATCGCCGCCTTCAACGCCGCTCTCCGGTCCGCTCGACGGAAGAGCGCTCTCGACGACATGGAGGTCAAGTCCCTCTTCATCAAGTCCCTCGACCCGGTCTTCTATGCTCCGGTGGTCAACCGTCTGTTGCTGCACGACCAACGTGCGGCGGAGTCCCTTGCCACCATTCAGCAATGGACCCGTGAGTGCTACGCACAACACGGAACGGACTCGCACGCACCGCCTCGTGCGTTCTCCGCCCTCACCCTGGCTGGGCAGGGCGACGACGAGGACTACAAGACCGTCTTCAGCGAGCTCCGCGACCAGCTCTACGACATGAAGAAGGAGATCAAGGCCCTCCACAACCGTCTCGACGACACGAAGGGCTACACGCCCCGCAACGACAAGAAGAACGCCATCGGACGCGGTGGACATGGTGACGGCGTCCGCTTCGCAGCGAAGCCCCTTCCCGAGCACGGCAACTTCCCGCAGTCCTTCCGTGGGAAGTCTTCGGGGAAGGTGGCTTTCCACAAGCCCACCGGTATGTTCGTTCCTTTGTGCCGGCACCCGGCATGCTCCGCCGCTACGGCGGAGAAGCATTGGCATCGAGACTGCCCGAACGGCGGGCCACGCGGACATGTTGGCGCACACAGTTTCAGCATTGCGGACAGCGAGAACGACGTACTCGCCACGATGTTCCAGAACGCCATGGACGACGACGACGCCGCCCGTTTCGACGCCGTCTGCTACATTGCGGACGGCAAGCCGGAGCTCTACAACGCCGCCTCCGCCTTCTCCTTCGCTATCGCCGAGGAGCGGGTGCCCGACACCATCGACGAGTATCTGGGGTACCGCCAGCCCGCTGACACCCGCCTCGGGGTTTGCGCGGTTGGTGGTGCTACGAACATCAACAGCTTCAAGGTCCATGGGAAGGTCCATGACGACGCTCCGGTCGTACCACCGCCGCCAGCGCCGCCCTCCGCTCCGCAGTCGGTGGTGTCCGACGAGGGGATGTACCCCATCAGCGCGCTGCACGCGCACGAGCCACACACGACCTTCATGGACAAGTTCGCGTTCAACTTGGACATCACGGGGCCGGAGCCGACACTCGCCATGCACAACATGGGCCCCGTCGCGCCCGTGGACTCCGTCTCCGTAACGACGGACGACTCCGAGGATGACGGCGAGTGTCTTCCGCCACCGCGGCGAGCTTTGGGATGCGGCAGACCACCGATGGGTTTTGGGTTCTCTGCCCTCACATCTCTCGCAGTCTGCCTACTGTTTGTTGTTTGTGCAACTGCCGCGCCTTCACGTGATCGCCCCGCGCAAGCATCGCCGGCAGCAGGGAACACCGGCGACGAGGTCGGTGGTGCTGGTGTGCTGACGCCCTCAGCCATTCCGCCGGCGCTCTACTGGCAACCGGAGGGCTGGTACCCAAACGTGGTGTACCGGTCCGGGTGGACATGGCACCCGGGTTCCCCGCAGCCACCCGAAGCAGTTCCGATTGTTGCCGAGCCGCCCTCGCCGGGTGGTGCTCCGCCATCGCCGGTCTACGTGCCACCCGCCTGGGGCGGGGGAACCGGGGATGAACCTTCTTCTTCAGTTCAGCACCGGACCAGACTGGTTGCACCCGGTGCAACTGACTACAACGACATCGGCACATCCTCAATTCTCTCATTTTGCTCTACGCATGATTTATCAAACAGTGGTACCAGCTCTCCTGGGCGCTGTAACAGTGGCACCGGCTCTCCCGGGCACCCTCGACGTGGCTAGAGTTGACGAGATTGAGATTAGCCTGCCTCCAGATTGTTATGCTGTTGGTTCAGGTTGCCCCAAGATGGGCTTAATTTAGGGTTTTAACTGTATCTGTATTCTGCAGTGTCTACACAGTGCCCCCCCCAGAATGCTTGGGGCAGGCTTCTGCGCAAAATGCGTGCGTGTCCACTGTGCCCCCCCCAGATGCGTGTCTGTCAAAAGTGCCCACCAGATGCGTGTGTGTCCACCATGCCCCCCCAGATGCAGGTGTCTACACAGTATCCCCCCCAGATGAGTCTGTGTCCATTGTGCCCCCCCCAGATGCCCCAGATGCATACAGGGCATCCTCGGGGCATACATCTGCTGGGGCCTGGGGGGGCATAGAAGACAAACATGAGGCACGCATCTCCCCTGAGGCCTGGGGCATACATGGCAACCTTGGGGCATGCATCCCCTGGGGCTTGGGGCATACTGTACAGGGCATCCTTGGGGCATGCATCTGCTGGGGCATGGGGCATTCAGGGAATCCTTGGGGCATGCATCCCCTGGGGCATGGGGATGGGGCATACATGGCAACCATGGGGCATGCATCTGTTGGGGCATGGGGCATACATTGCAACCTTGTGGCATGCATCTGCTGGGGCATGGGGCATACAGGGCATTCTTGGGGCATGCATCTGCTGGGGCATGGGGCATACAGGGCAACCTTGGGGCAGGCTTCTCTTTGGGGCATGGGGCATACGAGGGCATTCTTGGGGCATGCATGGGGCATGGGGCATACGGGTTAACCTGGGGCATGCATCTCTTGGTGCATGGGGCATACGAGGGGGCATCCTTGGGGCATGCATACCCCGGGGCATGGGGCATTCGGGGGCAACCTTGGGCCATGCATCCACAGGGCTTGGGGCATACATTGCAACCTTGGGACATGCATGTCTTTGGGGCATGGGGCATACAGAGGGCATCCTTGGGGCATGCATCAGCTGGGGCATGGGGCATACAGGGAATCCTTGGGGCATGCATACCCTGGGGCTTGGGGCATACAGGGCAACCTTGGGGCATGCATCCCCTGGGGCTTGGGGCATACAGGGCAACCTTGGGCCATGGGGCATGCTAGGGGCAGGCGGGCACGCACCTGCAGGAGCATGAGCAGCAGAAGCTGGTACATGGGCTGCCCCACCCTGCCGCTTCACTTGTGCTGAAGGGGCACACACAGTAGGTATCAGGCGAAAACCCCTTAGTTGAAGAACTTCTTAGTATCAGAAGAAAACCCCTTGTAGACAGATTGACTTAAAAGAAGACAGCGCAGAAAACCAGAAAACCAAAGATGCATACGGTGACTGTGGGAAAGGAAATACCGTTTCTGTCATCGCGTTTCCTTTTTTTTTGGACCGCAGCCGCGCCAGGCTGTTGAGGCGGACCAGCATCTGTGGAAGGAAAGATGCGTTCTTTAAAAGAATAAAAGAATAAAAGAAAAAAAGAAGACGATGAGGGAAAGGCAAGTAGAAGCAATATTCTTACCTGCGGCTGGGTGAACCTGCGTGGGAAACAGGGAGTGCCCAGTCATCCGCTCGACGCGGCTAAACCCCTCCTGGTCCAATCTGCTGCCGCGGTGGACCTTGAAGTCACTCCTGGCGAAATGATACTCCAAGGCCACGCGCTCATGGATCGCGTGGGGGGGGTCGGCGTCTTGAACGGTGTACAGCCCGGTATCCGGGTGCCGCGACTTGATCCTGGAAGAAAAGAAACGTACGATGAGGTTGAAGCAAGAAGCTGACGAAAAGTAGGGCAGGCAGGTTAGCATGCGTACCATACAACATGCTTCGTGGTTTGATCACCACGTTTGGCGACGGTGGTGTACTCCACCATGCAGTCGCCGCATGCTGGGAACACGACGGTGTACCAGTTCGGTCCCTCATGTTGCCTGCGACAGCGATCGATTTCTTTTCGACTCTTCAAGAAGTCGAACTTGCAGTCGACGCAGAGGTCGACCAACCAGCAGCCGTCAGCATCTTGTTCATCTCTTCGCGTGCGGTTTAAGACTTTCTGAATATATTTTCCCTCAGCAGCATCTGGGTCATTGCACGCGCCTGGCATTTTTGCGAGAAAGAAGGAAGTAAGAGGTAAAGGTAAAGGGCGGGCGCTGCGAAGGTTAAATTTTGTTAAAGCTTGCAGTGGGGGATACCATGGGGCATGCCCGCCGCAGCGGCGGGCATGCCCCAATCGTACGAACTGTAGCGCAGAGAGTCGAGTTTCAGGGATTTAACAACAAAAGTCGAGGCATCATCGAATCTAGGGAGCGGTCGTTTGGATTTCGCCAGGAATCGCCGGCGACACGAGCGTGGCAACGCTTGTGTCACGCCTTCATGAGGTCAGGTCGCGATTTCAGGTCACCATGACGCGATCGGGCTATGACATCCTTCCCACCTGGTGTCCGATAGGCTTTATCCTCCAACTTGCCATATATATTATACTGCGACATGTGCACCATTCACACTGTTATAATTATCAGTTTGATCACAAATGTTTGGCATACATGCACACATATGCATATCCAACTTGATCACGATAACAGTTGGCATACATATGCATATATTAACAGTGTATCATGGAAGTATTGCAAGATTAAAAAGTAAGGACTTATCTTGAAATCACCATGTAGTTCTGTCGATCGATTTGGTGACTGTCTGTCCGCGCCTAACCGACCATAGGTTTGTACCCTATGGAACCGGGGGTTGATCAAGCAATACAACTATGTTACACTGTAAATATGCACATCTTACACACATACCAGATGTTGCATCAATATATCATATAGCATACCTGCTGTGCAAGTATAGGCTATAAATGAATCCACTTGGTATAAGGTGTCAATCTTGATCATAAAGACAGTAATTCGCTCAGCCATTCCTGACGTAGGATTTGGGATGGATGACTGTTCTACTGTTGATCAAAGATGGAATACTCACCGGAGCCATTTGTGAAATATATCAATCAACTCGTCATTCATCATGATGAGATATGCAGGATTACAACTTACTAACCAAATTGATATGCATCATGCTAGCCACATGCTGTCCAGTGGTATACAGATTATCTGGTATGATAAATCACTATTTTGCTTAAGTGTACTAAATCAGCAAGTACCTGCACAATGTACAATCACTGACACTATATTGACATTCACTGATTCAGTAAGTGAAATGATCAACTATAATATCAACCACGTGTATGATAATGTAGATACCATCCAACAAACACATGTGCGTGTTGGATGTCAGTGATGGCGATAGATATGGTAAACAGGATAAAACCACATGCTGTAGGGCTGGATGGAAAATATCTCCAGACCCGAAGGCATTATACAGTGTTCACAATGCAGCTGGTAACTGCTGAACACTGTCCATACCTTTTTACTATCGCTGGAGCAACACCAACGTCTACATTGCATTCTGACAGTTGATACAGTTATGATCACTTCAAATGCATGTAACAAATCTCACAGATCAGTAATCATTTTGACAGCTGATAGAGGTTATTACAGACGTACTGCTCTGATTCATTATTCGAGCTTTGTTCTGATTTACTTGGAATCTGAAAATGTCATTTTGATACTCTTTCAGTGCAAGTAATAAATCAACTGACAAGTTATCACTTAAGTGACTGCACTTAACTGTTGATACACCTATTATATATTCACATTAGGGTTTGGTCTATTTGTCATGGATTTCAATCAGCAAAACCCAATGTACCAAATATTGACCATACATATATCTTCACATATCAACATGAAAAAT
The DNA here is from genome assembly GCA_001247695.2 of Cymbomonas tetramitiformis. Lineage (NCBI taxonomy): Eukaryota > Viridiplantae > Chlorophyta > Pyramimonadophyceae > Pyramimonadales > Pyramimonadaceae > Cymbomonas > Cymbomonas tetramitiformis. The sequence goes on along the minus strand of LGRX02033892.1, from coordinate 8,202 downwards.
GTCAATTTCCATTTCATGTATTCAGGTGAGATATATTACAGGGGTGTAACAGCTGTATACATTATGGTATACACCTAGTGCTCATACACACTGAGACTTATAATAAGTCAAAAAGTGGTGAAAATAGGTGAAAATCTCACACGTAAGATTACAAAATGAAAATTCGGGTCCAATTTTTTTTGCTGATCCAAATTTTCACCTATCGACAATATATGCAAAAATTTGTGAGCACTTGTAACACCCTGTAGCACCCTAAAATCACGTGTAAAAACTTGGGGGTGTAACGTACATCTCAAGTATCACGTGGTAAACAGTGACATGGAGGAAGCCAATTACCCTGTACATCCTATTTTCCCAATGCTACATTCACGCTGGGTAAGTATAAGGATTCAGAAGATCTCTATATTATTGACATGAAACCCTTCACAGTCATCCTGGGACAGGATTGGTTGGAAAGAAGGAACCCACACATTGACTTCCAGTCCAAGAACATGACGAACACCAGGAAACACTCATCAGGTTCCAGTGTTCGTACAGTTCTGTCCAGAGTTGAACCGACTCCAGATTCAGATGACCTTCCTGAAATGGAATTGGTCAGTGCCACCACTATGAGGAAGCACCTACGACGTATACGATCCAGTGGGTCGGCTGAAGAAGCCGTAGCTTATATCTTCTTTCTCTCAGAGGTCGATGGTGAGTTGGTCATGGCAGCTGCAGACACAGACACTACCATGGAAGACCCAGAGGTCACAGCAGAACGTGATCGTGTCAGAGAAGACTTTTCAGATATTTTCCAGGAGGATCTTCCAGCTGGCCATAGGCCAGAACGGTTTGAAGGTGGATATCATCGCATCAACATTGAACCTGGGCACAAGCCACCATCACAGCCAGTTCGTACCATTCCAGTGCCCATGATGGAAGAGCTCAAACGACAGATCATCAAATATGTCGAATTGGGTATCCTTCGTCCGTCATCATCTCCATATGGATGTCCTATCATTTTCGCTCCTAAGCCAGGTGGGAAGTGGAGGATGTGCTGTGATTATCGAGCCCTTAATAACATCACAATTAAGGACACGTATCCATTGCCACCTCACGACACCCTTCTTGAACAGCTAAACGGTGCACGATGGTTTAGCAGATTCGACTTCAATCAGTTTTTCCATCAGATCCCTATACATCCAGATGACATTCACAAAACAGCGATTCGCACCAGATACGGTTCCTATGAGTGGACAGTTATGCCTTTCGGATTGACCAATGCTCCTGCAACCGCTCTACGTGTATGAAATCGGGCATTCTTCGACTTCATCGATCGGTTCCTTGTCATTTTCATGGATGACACTATTGTGTACAATCCGGACTTTGACAGCCACGTGAAGCATGTTCGACAGTTCCTCCAGCGTTGCAGAGATCACCAGTTCTTCATCAGGCCTTCCAAGGTGGAGTTGTTCGTCAGATCCATAGATTTTATCGGACATCACATCTCTGAAGCAGGCCTATCCATCAACGAAGACCGAATCCGAGCAGTTATGGCAATACAGCCTCCAGTGTCGTATGGTCCTACCGTTGGAAAACAGCCTCTACGCTGTATGGCTAAAGATGGCAAGTCATCCCTTCGGTCATTCTTGGGCATGGTCGGCCAATTCAGGAGATTCATACCAAAGTTCTCCAAGATTACCGAGCCGCTCAATCGTCTCCTTAAAGATAATGCAGAGTTTGTCTGGGAATCTGAGCAGCAGTAGGCATTTGATAACCTCAAAAGTGCCATCTGCAATGCTCCAGTACTACAGCTTCCAGATCAGAAACTGCCATCTATTATGGAGGTCGATGGATCAGGCACACACGTTGGTCAAGTGGTACTACAGGACCAAGGAAAAGGTATGAAGCCATGTGGCTATCACAGCGTCACTCTTTCTGATACACAGAGACGTTGGCCTATTCCTGAGATCGAGCTATTTGCCATTGTGGAGGGCTTCTGATTCTTTCGCCACATCTTGTTGGGAGCTCCTGAGACTATTGTACGCTCAGATCATCAGCCACTGGTTTATTTCCAGTCCAAATCCACACTAAGCCCCAAACAGGCGAGGTGGTTGGATGAGCTCTCCGAGTACAACTTCCGAATAGAGCACATTGCTGGCGAGAAGAATAAGGTTGCAGATGCACTCACTCGTATTTTTGCACTCTTTGAACTCACTGATTGTCTGCAACATATAGACATCAGCGATGTTCCAGTCATTGACATACCGTCTACAGATCCTACATTCATTGCTCTTATATCTTCTTCATCAGCTCATCAGCTTCACGACATTATTATATCCCAGTATGATCGTGATACATTTGCACAGACTATATTGTCCAAGCTGGCATCATCGACTTCATCACAGTCAGTCAGCAGTTTCGAGCTCATTCAGGGGTTGATCTATCGCAAGACCATATATGGCAGACAACTATACATTCCACCTATTGCCAAGCGGTCCCTACAGATGACGGTGAGATCACACAGCTTCGCCACATTCTCCTTCATGAGTGCCACTCAGCCACTATTTCTGGTCATGTAGGCAAAAATCGCATGCTTCATCTATTGCGTAGCCGATATTATTGGCCAGGAATGACGATGGCAGCCATCCAGTACATTCGGGAGTGCCCCGTGTGTCAACGCCAGAAAACGAGGAGACACAAACCATATGGTCAGTCACATATACGATATTGTGTGCCTAAGACAAAATGGCTTGATGTATCTCTTGACTGGATTACTGACCTGCCTATCACCACTAATGGGCACGACAATATATTTGTGGTAATGTGCCAATTCTCTCATCGCTGTCATCTCATTCCCTTCAGCATGACCTGGACTGCTCAGCATACTGCTTCGATATATATGCAGCATATCTTCAAGCTCCATGGTCTTCCGAGGAACATCATCTCAGATCGAGACCCCAGATTCACCTCTACATTCTGGCAAACACTGTGGAAATCTACTGGTAGGCATGTAGCACGGCTAGGTGGACGGGCTTGCACTATAAATTGCATAATCAATGAAAATGGCATTAAGAAGTCGCAAGAAGTTTCAAGAACATGTTAGAAGTTATAGGAAATCACCCGAAGGCAATATTTTACATTTTCGATAATTACTGTGGCCACACGGCTGCTATACAAGTCGCAGATGGGCCGCGGAGCAGGATATGCATGTCTCGTGGGCGCGTGAGATATGCAAATGATACGGTGAAGTTATTAGAAGTTGTGAGAAGTATCTAGAAGTTATTACTAGGCATCGAGAAGTGATATTTCACATCGGGTCACATTCGCGGGGCGTTGGGGAGCTAATTTCGTCTGTAAACTGACTGCAAAACAGAAAATGCATGTCTCGTGGGCGCGTGAGATATGCAAATGATACGGTGAAGTTATTAGAAGTTGTGAGAAGTATCTAGAAGTTATTACTAGGCATCGAGAAGTGATATTTCACATCGGGTCACATTCGCGGGGCGTTGGGGAGCTAATTTCGTCTGTAAACTGACTGCAAAACAGAAAATGCATGTCTCGTGGGCGCGTGAGATATGCAAATGATACGGTGAAGTTATTAGAAGTTGTGAGAAGTATCTAGAAGTTATTACTAGGCATCGAGAAGTGATATTTCACATCGGGTCACATTCACGGGGCGTTGGGGGGCTAATTTCGTCTGTAAACTGACTGCAACAACAGAAAATGCATGTCTCGTGGGCGCGTGAGATGTAGCACGTGATACGGAGAAGTTATTAGAAGTTGTGAGAAGTATTTAGAGGTCATACCTAGGCAATGAGAAGCGAAATTTCACATCGGGTCATATTCACGGGGTGCTGGGGAGCTAATTTCGTCTGTAAAAAGGGCTGCAAAGCAGAAATTGCATATATTGCGGGTGCGTGAGATGTAGCACGTGATACGGAGAAGTTATTCGAAGTATGTACAAGTCATAACAATATACACCGCAACATAACAGTATCTACAATATATACAATGTATACATCTACATAACACTAGAATCTCACAGAAGTGCCAACAACCGCTGATGCTCCCTCAGGGGTAGCATGTGCACATCCCCCCTCTTAACTAGGCGAACATCACATGCTAGTACGGCTTCACACGGAATCAAGCACTTCTTGCTAGTATCTAAGGTGTATGTATGTATCTCGCACGTTTGGATCCGTCCACTCAAAGTATCTCCCCGAAATCACCGAGTCTCCAGGAGCAAATGTCTGTCTATAGTCATCACGGCGGATCCTCCCGCCGACCTCCGTGACACCAGACAGCGCCTTCACCAAGTAGTAGGCATGTGATGCGTCCGTAGGATCCTTCTTCACCGCCATGATGCTACCACGCCGCACGGCTACACTCACACCCGCCGCATACTCCTCCACGCACCATGCCGCGAATCATCACGGCGGCCGCGCCCGTAGCCGGCCGCAACTCCACATCTCTCCACGCATCCACGTGGGACGTCTCCAAGCATCCCTCTGAGTCCGGAATGGAGCGCACACACTCCGCATAACAATTCACACAACAGCATGTACGCTCACGTACCATCAACTTCCCCTCGCCCTCCCCCCCCTTACAGAATGCAAGCGCTGCGTCCCATCCACCGCCTGGTATGCTGCACCAGCATTGTGATCCACCGCATGCATTCCTCCCGCCTCCTCGTGCAGTGCGTCCTCTGGTACCAAGTAAAAAAACCGTTGATTGAAGCTCGCTCTTGCCTTGACGTAACTGCTATCCGCACGTCGGCTCAATCTCTCGCAACAGAACGCATGCAGGTCTGCAGCGCAATTGATGCGGGCATACCACTTGTCACCCTCTGATATGACCGCCACCGCCGCTGCGTGCTTGACATGCGCCCCCGCCCCATACTGCTCCCCCTTGGCATGCGCCGTCTCAAAGAAGTTCCGTTGGCAAGGTACACCTAATGACCACTCGTATTTGCTATTCGCCACATCCGCAAACCCTGCCGCGCACTTATTTTGTCCCGCACAACCATCTGCCCACTCGTGGATAAACAAGGGCTTTGCGATCCCCTCCCGATGAAGTAGTCTCTGATGATCAACTCCCGCATGTACTGAATGAAGCGGTGATCGTGCTTCCGGTCATCGCTCAACAAGTACACGTAATCCTTCACCAGCACTGGGTTCTCGGCGGTTGATTCCACCCCATCCACGGCCATACACGCATGTCTCCACACCACGCAGACTAATATGGTCGCCTGCTTCACCACCCAATGCAGACTTTGCACTTCTCGAGGAATGTTCAATGAATGATTCTCCGAGAAGTCAAACAAGAACACCGCATGTCCCAGTGGCAAATTCCTGACGCACGTCTGAAACTGCCGCTGCTGGTGTAATGCCATGAAAGTGTGATATGCATATGGCCGCAGAAACGTGCAATCCCCGCAGCCTTCCAACTTCTTCCACGCCCATGCCTCCGGTTGCCCTGCGGTCGCGCTATTCACTAAGAAGTTCCCCTTGCACTGACAGTTTGGCGAAGCCCCCGGCTCGTGCCCCAGCAACAGCGCCTGCAACTTGGCGATCAAGGCGGCCAGCTTCGTCTTCTTCTGCACAAACTGCAGTCGCCGAATCTCCTTACCATCCTCGTCCATCTGTCCTGTGCCGCAAGTCTCATAACAAGACCACGGCACTTGCGCCTCATGCTGCACCTCACTGTCACACACTTTGAAGTTGGCCAAGCCGCCACACTTCTCGCACCTCCCTCTCAAGCACTCCATGGCATGCTTATCCCCCACCCGCGGACACAACAAGCCCTCGGCGAAAGTTGATGTCGACCTCCCCGCCTTTGCAATAGTGCAAACCATTCCCGTGTTCCCCACCGCCTTTCGCCTATGCTCAGGTGTCCTTCGAACCCGTGGGCAACATGTCGCCGAAGTGCACGCACATGGTGAATGCACCGCCTCTCGGGCCTTGTCAAAGCCCTCAAGGACCATTCTCATGTCTTCGTGGTACCTACAACAACAAGATATGTTGTCCTTCCTTCGCAGCCGCACAACATTGTGCGGCCTGCACACCCCTTGCTTCTCAAAGGGTCGTTGCCCAATCTTGAGAGCGGGGTACTTGGCTTGAAACCTCATATATATTACTAGTTGAGAGGCTTCCAACCAATGTTTGCTCACGAACTCCCTCGGTGTTCTCAAAGCACCGGTGTTGGGGTCACGTGCCAACACGACGTCCTTTTTGCAAGGACTAACTCGAGTGTTGTCCGGGTGCAACCAAAAGCTCTAATAAGAGCACAAGTCGCCATTGTCAAGCATCGGGTAGACAATCTCCGTTCCGCAAGCATCACGCCCTCCCAAAGGCCACGACGCCCTCTCTCCTCAGTTCCCATGTGTGCCCCCTCCCTCAAGTTTGAATATCCGACCACCCCAAGCGTTCCAACGCGTTGATGCACACCAAGCATCGTGCAAGCCGTACGCACCAAGTTATCCTCGGCCAAGTTGCTCCCAAATGCCGCAGCCGCTATCCCCTCGTTAGACTAACGTTCGCACGTGTGTTTCGTCGTGCTAAGCGTGATAACGCGTCCCTCAAATTCGCCACAACACAATTCTTCACTGTCTCCTCGCGCCGGTCACCTAACGACACCAATGCCGCTTTGCACTCCTTGTGCACCTCCGAACTCAAGCCCGCCGGAAGGGACTCGATATACGCCCTCACCGCACCCGCAATGCGGTGAGGGCTTCTCCCAAATGCCGTTCGCATCTTCTCGATCCACCAACCCTTATTCCCGCGCGTCAACTCCTCAAAACCGTCACTTACTTGCGGCAATTGACCTCTAGGACGTTCGTGCGTTTCCTCATGTCCACCTTGCAACTCGTCTGACATTTCCACATCGTCACAAACCTCCTCTGAGTGAGCGTGATTAACATCACCTTGTCCTTTTGCTGATGTCCAGGCCTCGCACAACAAATCTATCTTCCCCACCAACGTGTCAAGCGTATCCATATCATCATCTTTCAGGGGCCACACTCCAAGAGGTATAATGCGAGCGGAATCTCCAACCTCTACGAGAAGGGGTAACAAGTCTATAAGAACGGGAGGAATATCCCAATTCGGTCCCGGATTGTAGGCAGCGTCGGAGCCACACAACGCCAAGAAAACGCTCACTGCAAGCAGCGTAATGGGGAGAGTCGTACATAACACCCCAAATAGCCACGATCGTTGATCCCGCACGAGCGTGACGTTCAATAACCCTTCCCCGATATGCGTCCCTGTCACCAAACAATCTAGTAAGACATACGTCAACCCTTCCTTGACGCGAAGTCTCACAGCAGCACAATCACATGTGTATTGTACACACGTTTCGGGGTGTAGATATTCATACCGTTAAAGCTTGTGGGATTTTTTAGGGCGCCGCTTCGTGCTGCCGCCCATATTCGCGCCCTCCTACAACGTTTGCTCCGATTCCAAGACATATCGCGTATGCATATCCATAGTAATATATACAAGTTTGTCTTTCTCTGCAAGCATTTTCACATACTTACTTCCACGAAATGCTTGGGCGGTTTTGTCCTCGATTCATACTGAGCTGACGTCACACGTGCATGAACTTTTCTCGTATGTCGGATCCGATCCCAGATCCATCGACGTACGAGAAATGCTTGGGCGGTTTTGTCCTCGATTTATACTGAGCTGACGTCAAACGTGCATGCACATTTCTCGTATGTCGGATCCGATCCCAGATCCATCGACGTACGAGAAATGCTTGGGCGGTTTTGTCCTCGATTTATACTGAGCTGACGTCACACGCGCATGCACATTTCTCGTATGTCGGATCCGATCCCAGATCCATCGACGTACGAGAAATGCTTGGGCGGTTTTGTCCTCGATTTATAATGAGATGACGTCACACGCGCATGCACATTTCTCGTATGTCGGATCCGATCCCAGATCCATCGACGTACGAGAAATGCTTGGGCGGTTTTGTCCTCGATTTATACCGAGCTGACGTCACACGTGCATGAACTTTTCTCGTATGTCGGATCCGATCCTCGATCCATCGACGTACGAGAAATGCTTGGGCGGTTTTGTCCTCGATTTATACTGAGCTGACGTCAAACGTGCATGAACTTTTCTCGTATGTCGGATCCGATCCCGGATCCATCGACGTACGAGAAATGCTTGGGCGGTTTTGTCCTCGATTTATACTGAGCTGACGTCAAACGTGCAT
>LGRX02033891.1:0-72309 GCA_001247695.2 Cymbomonas tetramitiformis | reverse complement strand
CAAGATGTGGCGAAAGAATCGGAAGCCTTCCACAATGGCAAATAGCTCGATCTCGGGAATAGGCCAACGTCTCTGTGTATCGGATAGAGTGACGCTGTGATAGCCACATGGCTTCATACCTTTTCCTTGATCCTGGAGTAATACTTGGCCAACGTGTGTGCGTGATCCATCGACCTCCAAAATAGATGGCAGTTTCTGATCTGGAAGCTGTAATACTGGAGCGTTACAGATGGCACTTTTGAGGTTATCAAATGCCTGCTGCTGCCCAGTTTCCCAGACAAACTCTGCATTATCTTTAAGGAGACGATTGAGAGGTTCGGCAACTTTGGAGAACTTTGGTATGAATCTCCTAAATTGACCAACCATGCCCAAGAATGACCGAAGGGATGACTTGCCATCTTTAGCCATACGGCGTAGAGGCTGCTTTCCAAAGGTAGGACCATAAGACACTGGAGGCTGAATTGCCATGACTGCTCTGATCCTGTCTTCGATGATGGATAGGCCTGCTTCAGATATGTGATGTCCGATAAAATCTATAGATTTGACGAACAACTCCACCTTGGAAGGCCTAATGAAGAACTGGTGATCCCTGCAACGCTGGAGGAACTGTCGAACATGCTTCACATGACTGTCAAAATCTGGACTGTATACAATAGTGTCGTCCATGAATATGACAAGGAACTGGTCGATGAAATCAAAGAATGCCCGATTTCCTACACGAAGTGCTGTTGCAGGAGCATTGGTCAATCCGAAAGGCATAACTGTCCATTCATAAGAACCGTATCTGGTGCGAATAGCAGGTTTATGTATATCATCCGGATGAATGGGGATTTGGTGAAAGAACTGGTTGAAATCAAATCTACTGAACCATCTTGATCCCTTCAGCTGCTCTAGTAGGGTGTCATGTGGTGGTAGTGGATACGTGTCCTTGATGGTGATGTTATTCAGGGCACGATAATCACAACACATCCTCCACTTTCCCCCTGGCTTAGGAGCGAAAATGATTGGGCATCCATATGGCGATGATGATGGACGAAGGATACCCAACTCGACATATTTGATGATTTGCCGTTTGAGTTCCTCCATCATGGGTGCTGGAATGGTGCGTACTGGCTGTGAAGGAGGCTTATGTCCAGGTTCGATGTCGATTCTATGATATCCACCTTCAAACCGCTCTGGCCTATGACCAGCCGGAAGATCCTCTTGGAAAACGTCTGAAAAGTCTTCTTTCACTTGATCACGTGCTGCTGTGACCTCGGGGTCTTCCATTGTGGTGTCTGAGTCTGATGCTGCAAAGACCAATTCACCATCGACCTCGGAGAGGAAAAAGAGATATGCTACGGCTTCTTCAGCCGAACCACTGGATCGAATGCGACGGAGATGTTTTCTCATAGTGGTGGCACTGACCAATTCCATTTCAGGAAGGCCATCTGAGTCTGGAGTCTGCTCAACTCTGGACAATACTGTGCGAATACTGGAGCCTGATGAATGCTTCCTAGTGATCGTCAGATTTTTGGTCTGAAAGTCAATATGTGGATTCCTCCTCTCCAACCAATCTTGACCCAAAATGACAGTGAATGGTTTCATGTCAATGATGTAGAGATCTACTGAATCCTTATACTTGCCCAGCGTGAATGTAGCATTGGGAAGATAGGATGTACATGGTAATTGGCTTCCTCCAGCCAACCCCACTGAGAATGATGATGAATCTGATGGTGATATACCCAGCTGAGAAGCAAATTGTCTGTCGATAAAAGATGATGTGGCTCCTGGATCAACCAAAATGTGAGTATTCTGTCCATGGACTTTCCCCTTATACAGCAACAGCTTTTTCTGCGATTTCAGCTGTGCTGTCTGAGATTGCATCTGTGCGATGTTTTCTGTGGGATTATTCATCTGCTGAAACTGTAGTGTCAGTCTGGATAGGACTTCCTCTGAAATACTCTCAATCTGGCCACTTGCTTCAGTGGCATTTTCTGGCTGATCTACCCTCAGGGTGCTCTCATCACCGGTACTTGTGCAGTACCCGGAGAGTTTCCCTGAGCTGGAGCTGCTGGAACTGGAGCTGCTGGATCTGAAGTTGCAACTGCTGCATTGATACTTTGCTGATTTTTTAGTTCCTTGACCAGGGTGTTGATTGTGTTAATGAGTTTGTTAGACCCATCTTTAGCACCCTGATTCTTCTGTGGCTGTCTCTGATTCTGAAAGGGATTCTGTGCTGGTGGCTTGCCTTTTATCTGCTTTCCATCATTGGTAGTGGTGGCCCAACAATCCTTCTCGATGTGACCAGGTCGATCACAACGATGGCAAGTCTTATTCTGATTCTGTTTCTGTGATTGTCCTTTTCCTTTTCCTTTTCCCTTGCCTTTGCCACTTTTTCCTTTATTCCTATTCTGATTGGACTTCTGACTGTCATTCTGTTTCCAATTCTGATTTTTGGATCTGTCATATGGCTTATTGCTTATTGCCACGTCCTCTGTCCTTATCCTTTTTGGCTGGCCCTCCAGATGACTGTTCCTTCTGCCCTCGATAATGAAGAGTCTCTGATTGCTTCGAATGAACGACATAGTTCAAGTCGAGCAATATCTGTGTGGTTAGTGACCACGACATATTATTCCTTTCTGTCTCTGTCAGGAATCGTAAATGAAACTGTCTGCGAAGTTCCGGATCTACGCTGTTGACGAATCTGTCCTTTATCAACACATCTTCCAGTTCAACTGCTGCCAGTGCAGCCAGTGAAGTGAATGTGCGTAGATAATCTGAAAAAGTCTGGTTTTCCTGTTTCGGTGACATTAGGTGTTTTTTAGCCACTGATCTTTTATGGGGGTTACCAAACTGTCTGAGGAAAATCTCTCTGATTCCTGCAAATGTGGCATCTGGTTGATTTGCCACGACCTGGAAATAGTGTCGATCATTATTCTGTATGAGGGTCAGGAAAACTGTGATCAGGTCTTTATCTGGAACTCCTGGATACGTGAATTGGAAGTATCTATCCACGGTTTCCAACCAAACCTCTGCGTCCATTCCTGATTTGTATTGATTTGGTGGTGCCATTTTCACTTTGGGAACCAAACTGGATGGAACCGGTGCTGGTGCTGTATCTGGATCTGTGAAAATCATTGGAGGATTGTCTGCAGTATATTCTTCATCTGGTTCCTGAGGCTCGTTTTCAGGATCTCGATATCTGCTCATATCAGGCTTCATTCGGCTGATATTGTCGAAGAACCCTATCTTGTCGAATCTGGTCTGGGTATTATCATAACCAACGTGCCATTTCGGGATCTTGAAACGACTGTATGCATCATATGAGCCTAAGATGTCAAAGAACCATGTAGACGGATCTGCATTGATGGGTGGAATATCTGGATCTTCTGCTTCTGCCATCTAATAAAGACAAAACACAACACCAAAATCTCTTCAGCTAACTGAATGTGTATAGATATATATATACCTATGTTATATATGGTATATCTGTATATTATGATGAGGTTATGCATGTACATATATCCACCTTCTTCCCCCCTCAAGGAAGTGTGTGATACAGTGGCAGTTGTCAATTGCCAATACCTCATTCAGCATGCATTCCTTATAGGAATCAGCTGTTACAGTTTTAGGGTTGCAGCCCTACAGTCCTTGGGTTGTAGCCCTGCAGTTTTTGGGTTGTTGCCCTACAGTTTTAGGGTTGTTGCCCATAGTATTATCATGTCTATGATGATTTAGCATGATATAATAATGCCAAAAAACGAAGTTTTTCGAAATAAAACTGGCACTTTTGGGCATATATAGTTACAGTGGCCCTGATACTCAATACAGTGTTTAGGGTGTTACTTGATATCAGTAACCCTAATACAGGTAAAAAATAAGCAGTATGACGTTTTTGCAAAGATTTTTAAGCAAAACTGCATTTAATACCCATATAAACGTAAAGTGTTTTTTAGGAGGTACGTTACACCCCTGTTACACACATTTAATTTTAGGGTTGTTACAGGGCGTTACACATGCTGCATAAATCAGGGATTGATATTTGATATATAAACATTCATTTTATCAAAAAAATCAATCCGAAATTTTCAAAATGTGTTTTACGTACAGCATTTTGAGCGATTTATTGCCATAGCAATAGCGTTACCCATATATATTCAACACCTAATATTTTAGGGTGTCACACTGATATGACATGTGTCATTATGATTTTCTGATACCTTAATAGGTATAAAATCATAATCTTACATAAAATGGGCACACATTTTTCATTTTGAAATTAAACGTGGAGCTTTTTCACCAATTTTACAGCTTTTTTCAGCTGTCTGAAATATTGCTGTGGTGACATATTTCAGTGTAAATGTGGAATGTAAGTACAGAATCATTACAAGAAACTTCACTTTTGCATATGACATTTTTTCATAGCAAATAAGTGAGTTGTGCTGTATCAACACATTGTCCTTTATCAACACATCTTCCAGTTCAACTGCTGCCAGTGCAGCCAGTGAAGTGAATGTGCGTAGATAATCTGAAAAAGTCTGGTTTTCCTGTTTCAGTGACATTAGGTGTTTTTTAGCCACTGATCTTTTATGGGGGTTACCAAACTGTCTGAGGAAAATCTCTTTGATTCCTGCAAATGTGGCATCTGGTTGATTTGCCACAACCTGGAAATAGTGTCGATCATTATTCTGTATGAGGGTCAGGAAAACTGTGATCAGGTCTTTATCTGGAACTCCTGGATACGTGAATTGGAAGTATCTATCCACGGTTTCCAACCAAACCTCTGCGTCCATTCCTGATTTGTACTGATTTGGTGGTGCCATTTTCACTTTGGGAACCAAACTGGATGGAACTGGTGCTGGTGCTGTATCTGGATCTGTGAAAATCATTGGAGGATTGTCTGCAGTATATTCTTCATCTGGTTCCTGAGGCTCGTTTTCAGGATCTCGATATCTGCTCATATCAGGCTTCATTCGGCTGATATTGTCGAAGAACCCTATCTTGTCGAATCTGGTCTGGGTATTATCATAACCAGCGTGCCATTTCGGGATCTTGAAACGACTGTATGCATCATATGAGCCTAAGATGTCAAAGAACCATGTAGACGGATCTGCATTGATGGGTGGAATATCTGGATCTTCTGCTTCTGCCATCTAATAAAGACAAAACACAACACCAAAATCTCTTCAGCTAACTGAATGTGTATAGATATATATATACCTATGTTATATATGGTATTTAGGGTTTTTATGATGAGGTTATGCATGTACATATATCCACCTTCTTCCCCCCTCAAGGAAGTGTGTGATACAGTGGCAGTTGTCAATTGCCAATACCTCATTCAGCATGCATTCCTTATAGGAATCAGCTGTTACAGTTTTAGGGTTGCAGCCCTACAGTCCTTGGGTTGTAGCCCTGCAGTTTTTGGGTTGTTGCCCTACAGTTTTAGGGTTGTTGCCCATAGTATTATCATGTCTATGATGATTTAGCATGATATAATAATGCCAAAAAACGAAGTTTTACGAAATAAAACTGGCATTTTAGAGCATATATAGTTACAGTGGCCCTGTTACTCAATACAGTGTTTAGGGTGTTACTTGATATCAGTAACCCTAATACAGGTAAAAAATAAGCAGTATGACGTTTTTGCAAAGATTTTTAAGCAAAACTGCATTTAATACCCACATAAACGTAAAGTGTTTTTTAGGAGGTACGTTACACCCCTGTTACACACATTTAATTTTAGGGTTGTTACAGGGCGTTACACATGCTGCATAAATCAGGGATTGATATTTGATATATAAACATTCATTTTATCAAAAAAAATCAATCCGAAATTTTCAAAATATGTTTTACGTACAGCATTTTGAGCGATTTATTGCCATAGCAATAGCGTTACCCATATATATTCAACACCTAATATTTTAGGGTGTCACACTGATATGACATGTGTCATTATGATTTTCTGATACCTTAATAGGTATAAAATCATAATCTTACATAAAATGGGCACACATTTTTCATTTTGAAATTAAACGTGGAGCTTTTTCACCATTTTACAGCTTTTTTCAGCTGTCTGAAATATTGCTGTGGTGACATATTTCAGTGTAAATGTGAAATGTAAGTACAGAATCATTACAAGAAACTTCACTTTTGCATATGACATTTTTTCATAGCAAATAAGTGAGTTGTGCTGTATATCAACATTTACAGTTGACAGCATTCTGGGTTTTACTGATTTAAACCCATGCACAGCAAATGTACTATGTATATATTAATCAACTTAAGTGGAAACAGCCACTTTAGTGATATTTCTCAACCTATGATTTGTTTGAGCATAGGTCTGTGCTCTTAAGATTTATCAAAGTGATATATCTTATTTGGAACAAATCTGGACTTTGCTGGATACAATTACAGCAACTTCACACAGCACATTTATGTGTGTGTGACTGTCCTTTACACTATTGTCAGAAGTCATGTGAAAACTGATCTGTGATTACATGCAAATTGAGCTGATCAATTCTGAATCAACTATCATAATGCAATGTACTTGTTGTAGTTGCTCCAGCTGATATGTGAGACGAATGGACTATGCTCAGCAGTGACCAGCTGCTTATTTGAGCATTGTATAATGCCTTCGGGTCTGGAGATATTCTCCATCCAGCCCTTCAGCATGTAGTTTTATCCTGTTTACCTTAGCTATCGCCATCACTGACATCCAACACGCACATGTGTTTGTCGGATGGTATCTATATTATCATGCACATAGTTGACATTATAGTTGATCATTTCACTTACTGAGTCAGTGAATGTCATTATACATAGTAATGTCAGTGGTGTGTGCATTGTGTAGGTACTTGCTGATTTAGTACTTGTAAGTGTGTGTGTGAATTATTTACTATACACACTTGTATGTAGGTGACTTCTGGTATTACAATACACCAAGATGATTTATCATGCAGGATGATCTGTATACCATGTACTGAATAAATCTAGCATGATATATATATCAGCTTAGGGGTTATTGTAATCCTGTATACTCTCATTTACAATAATGAGTTGCTTGATTTATTTCACATGTAGTTCCGGTGAGCATTCCATTCAGTGATCCACCATAGAACGAACATGCTCATCCCAAATCCTTCGTCAGAGCATGTCGAGCTAATTATGGTGTTAAGATCACCTTCAGGCACCTTACACTTACATGGGTTCCAATATAGCTTACATGCACTGCAGTATGCTTTGTGCATTGTATAATGTATTGTGATGTGATGCCATGTGTCCCAGTTGTTAACGTGATCAAACTGGTATGTACATTACAGCTGGTATCGTGATCAAGCTGTATGAATAATGCATGCACAATCACAGTGATGCTCAGTATAATAATGTACAGGTGGTGAAATGCACATCTGCTGCATGCACTCAGTATATACTCATGATAGTGTATACTGCAAGTATGTGTGTGTGTGTGTGTTGCTGCAGGTATTATTATCTCCACACACTCGACTTTTTGCACACACTATGATGTTGCTGCAGAGTATTCAATGATCTGTCATGTTGAGCGTGTGTGTGTGTGTAAGCTATTCACACAGCATTTATGCAGTTCACACTCATGATTGTAGGTTGATATAATCTGACAGTGAATAGAGTATAGTATCTCAGCAAACATTAGAGTATTATATGGCATGCTGCAGTATATTGTCATCATGCGTCCGTTCAGGATAATCCCGGATAGTATACATATATTCTGTCAGGACACCGTGACGCGCGCAGATGATGAATCAGAGATTATTGCAAGTATCGATAATGACGGTATGTTGATGACACTTCGCATACTGACATCGTCATAAAAAATTGCAAAATAATCATCGTGTACAGTAAGCGATTTGCTGCGATCATGAAAATCACGATGGTGCGCGCTGATGATTAAGAGCACATCTCGTCGCAGTATGTCTAGCACATGATACGAGTGCTAATTTTCGCGCGGATACTGATTCCGCTGATGATTTCTGCGTCCGCATCTCATTTGCGAATTTTTGTACAGCTGCGAATCGTATATGCGCATACATATGATCACTGCGCGCATGTATGCCGCATGCACACCTTGTCGCGCAGTATAGGTGACGATCAGCTGCTGTATACGATCTGCGAATGCGAATGCGTCGATATATCCTCGCGCATTATCTTCGCTTATACAGCGGTCAATATATGCAGTATATCAATGTTTATGCGATCGCGACGCCAGATATTACTCGCGCTCCGCAACCTGCATACACAAAATTTTTGATATCTACGCGCTGCACACAATTGAGTTCTCGTGCTGTTCGTGCCTTGACGAGCTAAATTAGAATACCATTATGTTAGGGCTGATATGCGAGCCCACAAATATTATACAATATATCAAATAAACACTGTGCTGTTGAACGATACACACAAGTGTAACAGTATAGCGGGTTGTGAGTTGCAGTCTCCGTAGAAGATCTGCTGAAGCACAACGCTTCCTCACTTTTATACCTACGTCACCCATCATCTTAGATGGTACCGCCATTGGGTTGTGAACCCGAGACGTAGGTTGAACGACCAGCATGGTAATAACGACTAGTTCGTTCATGCTGCACATGCGAGTTCCGCGCATGCTGGAAGCTAAAGATGGTTCTTGGTTTGTTTCCAAGATGTATCTTTGCTTTGCCATCTTCGAGTTCGACATACGAACTCTCGATGACAGGGATGCCTGATGATATGACATAATCATCTGGCGACATGTACAGTCATCGTCGACCGTACTGACGACTGTCATAAATGTATGACGCGACTCGACCTGTACAGTCATGATCGACCATACTGTCGACTGTCATAATAATATATGACATGACATGACATGACATGGTATGACATGTATGACAGGTATGACACGTATGACATGTATGACACATATGTCATCGGTCATAACCCTGACATCCCCGGTGTTAAGGAAGTGAAATATGACGTTTTGAAGATATTTCCCAGAGAAGACGGCAGTTGTATACGAAAAAAAATGTACTTACGGAGGCAAAAATTGCGCACGTATAGCCGGAAGTACAGCTCTCCCCCTGTAGTACAACGAAAGTTCTGAAAAGTCCGTGGGCGAGTTGCGCAGGGGCGAAATCGCAGCACAAAGATACCAAATGTGCCAGGGACACTACGACGTATACTCGGAATGATGTTTTTGGTTGAAACGTGCAAAGGTACACAATTCGGTTTTTATAATATACTGGATTAGGGCCAGATTGAGGTGCAAACGATAGTTCGGTTCCGAGTTCTGAAGGCTAAACACTTCTCAAGTGCTCTACTTATTCACTCGTAACTCGGGCTGCAGGGTCAACCACCCGGCACCCGATGTCACACCACGGCCCAACGTTCGATTCCTGATCCGATCTCATTTCTAATTCCGATTCGTCATTCTCGATTCAGATGTCACGTCGACGGACTGACACGATGACTGTCATACAGTACTGTCATACTACTGTACTGTCATACTGTCATACTGGCATACTGTCATATCCCCGACATCTGATACTCGATTTCATTGTCTTTCTGATCCCGATGCGAATCCGGCCATTCCCCGAGGGTCTGACTAAGTGCCACGATGACCACCCCACAGTACTGTCATACTACTATAGTGTCATAGTGTCATAGTGTCATACTGTCATACCCCGGACATCTGGTACTCATTCTCATCGTGATTTCAAGCCCAATTTCACTGTCATCGTGTCAATCCCAGATTACTCCCGATGACACACACAGGCGCATAGACATATCGGCTCACGCTGTGCCTCCGGGCACAGTAGGTCTTGTGGTAGGCTGTGGCCATTCACAACCCGAGTCGCTCGTGCCGTGGCTCATGCGCACGGCACACGGGCCGCCGTGAGTTTCCAGTTGGAGAGTGCGGTTTGTGTTTTTTAGGAAGGATAGCTCGTAACTGCGGAGATCCGACCTCTCCATTGAATACTTCAAAATTTTCTTGCAACTGCACGAACACAAATACGCTCGACGAATCGGCGCACACCACCAGTCCACGACTCCAGGCAGCCCAGCCACAATGACCAGTATCGCGACTCGTGATCAACGGACCAACATGTCGCTTGGATCGACCGAACAATCGTCAACCTCGCTATACGTACCCACTCGAACGATGCACACTGCACCACGCAACCGCCCCCCAAATCGGGGAACTACAAGTGTACAATCTGGCCCATTAAAACTACTTAATATTTTCGGTGGTTGAGAGTCAGCTTAGCATTACATCAAGTTGCAACGGTGTGCCGATGCTAATGCTACTCGGTGCAAGAGTCAGCAGGGCCCACACACATGTAGAATTGCATCATTGCATTCCGAATTCCGAATCAAGAACCCCCCCGCGCGTGCATCACCTTGCGGTTTCAACAGCTTTCACGCACTACACTGTGTTACGCGTACTAGGGTTGCGGCGGTTTTGGGGAAAGTAATCGTTTCTCCTCCTCACATCCTCGCCCCGTCGCTTCCAAAGTCTCCCAAAGTTGGTTTCCTATCGAGAACTATTTCATGTCGATATTTCTACTTGAGCTGCGCATGCAACTTATGGGAGACTTTTCTGATGGCTTAACGCCATGCTGAGATATGAGCCGATTTCCGATGTTAGTAGAAGTTATCGTGGGACAACCTGCTATCTTAGTGGTAGGAATGTTTCAACCTTATGCTTCGTGACCATCCCAAAATCGGACGTCTTTCTTTCGGGGCGCCATATTTCATATTTGCATTATGCTGTAAGGATAATGATGTTATGCATGATATGATAGCAACTCCAATATAACGTGCAGGGAGGGGGCGGAGGGCATCCTCGTTCCCAACAAATTTTATATGATGTAAGGGGTATTATCTTACCGTGGCACCCAACACTATCGTATATGTGTTGCGCCGCGACCATTTTGCATAAGCTACTTTTGACACAAATGGCACCCTGTTGCCATCCGACTCTATTGAAATGATACTTTTGGGGCGCCGAAGGGTTGGGTAAGACCATAGGAAGTTTACAATAACGTGTGATATAATATTTTACATAATATATAAAATTCCGCTTGAAAATATTATATACCCATACCGGAAGTTGGAGCCCCCCTCGGGAAAGTGGGATTTTCAATAATGATATTATCGTATGTTGGAAGTAGTACAGTGACTAAAATCTGTCACCCGTCACTTCCTATTAGTAGTGCGTATGACCGTCACCGGCTCCAAACCCTAAACCCGTATTTGCCACTTAATGGGCAACTTTATCTATCTTAACACATTCTGAGAAAACAACCTTGTGAGTGATATATATCATGTTCTGACTGATATATCTAGCAGGTTATGGGCCCACCACGCTCCCACTTGAAAAAACGCAAAATATTTGGTGAGAAATTCTGAAAATGTTACAAAATAAATGGATCTAGAGGATGCCACTACATGCCTACCTCGATATAACCATAACCATGCTCACAAATGTGACAGAAGATGATGCAGTCCCTCGAGCGAATGATTTCCTGCAAACACTCTTTGAGCGAGTAACATGCCGGAAACGGCTCAACAGGCAGTGGGGAACCGCTGCCGACGGGTAAACAACGGATCAAGAGAGACTTGGATAACACAATAATATAATGAGTATGTGACACAAGCTGTCCACCGAAGATGACACACTGGCAATGACACCTGACTGTGCGAACTAGTCAGGGTGTCATTTCACGCATAACACCCACTACCGATCTATGCCCCTCGGGGGGCGGAGGGCGCCACCCCAGTTGAGTCTGTGCACAACATATATAAAATATATGTAACATTTGTAAACAATTTAATAACTGAATAGAAACAAAATATAGCTATGCCCGTATGCACGAATCCTACGTAGTTAAGCATAAGCGTTGAGGGTTGAATAATTAATCTCTCAACGGCAAGTTTCAAAGCATCATGAACAATATATTTCTAAACTACGAAGCTAGCTCGTGTACGATGCCAACATAAATAATGTATCCATACAACTTTAACTACTACTATGAGACCGCGCGGACCACAGAGGGTGTTCCAAAATTCGTTTGCAAACTTGCAGAGACGACTGAACGTAGGCTTAAAGTTCCTACGGTACAGAGTCTATAATAGTCGCAAACTTGCATAGACGACTGACCGTAGGCTTATACACTTCCTACGGTACATAGTCTATAATATCCAGCGCGGTCGATGACTGCAAAACTAGCATACGTAATCAGCCAGAGCGTTGGGGATTGAACCCAAGCTGACAGACAAGCTGCACGGACGTCGCCCTCATGCTTCATCCTAGGTAGGCGCTGACGAAATGTCGCTTCTATGCCAAAGTTGCTAAGTTTTTGTTTCATTTCTGCAGGCCAAATGTCAAAATAGCAGCGTCATTTGAACACAGTCTAAGTGAACGAGAATCAAGTGAACGAGAATCGAGCTTCAGGGTAAGAGCACGGATGCTTACCATTTGAGAAGACAGAAAAAAACACGTGTAGATGTATTAAATTACACTCCGAATTACCACAAAGCGACTGGCATGCACCAAGCAACATAGGCATCCGATGTTACAACACGGACCGCGACTTACATGTACACCGGGCGATACCACCGGCACACATACCCGGCGCGGGCGGGGCACGCAAGGCTGCAATGACGATTTACGGATGCGAAGTTGTATGGCACTGAGATTAGTGCACGCGTATAATAATGTATGCAACGAAATTGCGGTGACGAGGCGCACCGGGTTTCAGTATATAATGGCGCAAAATACAATAGGTCCTCGACCGTATCTGAACACGTGTAGATGTATGTATTTTTGGATGCTCCCAAAGTTTTTGCGTCAAGGACACGCACAATTGCTGAGAACCATGAACGTGTTCCTATTCGAAGCGGTGATGGATTCAAGAAAACTTCCCTGGGCTGTGTTCACTTCACAGTTATCCAGCTTTGACGTTACAGTTCACCAAGATATCTCTCACTACCCGTACGGTCATCGGCAGCAATAAGTGACACAACAACAACAACCTAGAGGCGCAAGCTCTCTTAGTGGCACGGCACTCTATTGGCTCTCATCTAGCTCCCTGTAAGCCGCGAGGTTCTCAAGTTTGTGAAATCTGTTGGCGTGACCGCTCACAAATTACAAGCTCGCTGATCACACTTGAACGGAAGAGGCGCGCATATCGCACATGCAAGAATGCAACACGGGTAATCGGTTAGTTTGATACCTTTCCACCGCTTGATCAATTTCTTCGGGGCCTACTCTAGGTGTCTCATTGAAGCGGCCGTGATCTTTATCAGACATACGTAGACAGAAATGCGCTACTTTGTATTTATGCGTATACGTGCAACATGGATCGGTCATACATAATTAACCCAAGCGCTTGCTGTGTGACGTTTGTTGTGCTTGGCAGGCGATACCGCCGGCCAGGGAAACGAATACACTCATACGCCCAAAGGGCGGGGTTTTTTCTTTTTTAAAGCAGGAGGGACAGTAACAAGTGGTGGCGACGTAAAAAAACACAGACAGCCGTGGAGTAATTCTACATGAATGTAGCGGAGCAGAAAGCAAGCACATCATACCCGATGGCCAAGCAGAGCTGCTTTACCTTTTTAAAATCTTCGGGAAGCGAGCGGGGCCAGGAACACCGGAACGAAAACACCGCCGCGGAGTCTATACATACACCGAGTGAAATCATTCATGAGCGGGGAAAAGGCGCAGTCCTAAAACTCAATCACGCAACACGCAACACGCAACACGCAGGGAAGGCTGGGAAGAAGGTGGGGGGCACCGTTTGAAAATGAATATTATCAGCTATGGAGGCTTTTGGCTTGGGGTGCTCTAAATCACCAAGTCCAACGCGAACGGTGAACGGAGTTTCAAACTGCGTGGTATTGTGTCACGGCGCCGCGACCTCGATGAAACCGATCGTACGCATGATTCTGAATGAAATAGAAGAATTACAAACAGAAGTATTTCTATACGAGCTCCCTATCAAAAATAATCGTGACACCATTTTGTTTCTCAATTTACGTGTAGTACATCGCCGAATCGGAACCCACGAGCATGACAGTTCGATTCCACGCCTATTAATATATATATGGTGATATATGTTGCAGCTCAGCCGACCGATTTCTCATCGAGATATCAACATTCCCAATCGCTACCCGAGATGAAAAACAGTGAAATCCGGTTAGAGTTCAGTAACAACACTGTATTTACTATTTTTTTTTTTTAAAGAATTGCACCTATTGTGTCATGTTTTCTACGCCAACATGCAAATGCACATGATATATGTGTTGTATGACCACACCGTATGTCTTTATGACCTGTGGGGAGCCATGATTCATCATGTATATATCAAAAAATGTGGAATACGAGCACTGAACTCTAACCGGATTTCACTGTTTTTCATCTCGGGTAGCGATTGGGAATATCGATATTTCGACGAGAAATCGGTCGACGGAGCTGCAACCTATATCACCATATACATTTTAATAGGCGCGGAATCGAACTGTCATACTCGCGGGTCCCGATTCGGCGATTTGCGGCACGTAAATTGCAAAACAACGAGGTGTCACGATTTTTTTGATAGGGAGCTCGTAAATATTTTGAGACCAATGAACGACCTGAAAACAAAATCCGGTACGAAAAACTTACTTTTATAACCTATTAAATATGCTCTCTTTTCGCATTTTCCCCATCCGATCCCATCCGATTTCATCAGACGATAATCTGATTTTAGGTTGGAATCTACAAGCTCATTGGATTGAAAGTTTTCACCCAATGAAGGATCTGAATAGCGAATTATGTAGTAAAATTTTACGAACACAATGAAGTACCAATGCTGTGATTGGTAGTCGGGGTCGGCGTCGCATTTCAACACAGTACAGCGATTGGAGAGTGGAAATCTTACAAATGGAAGGGCAAACAAACGAATCTGACGTGTACTTTGTCCAAAAGAAATAGGTACCTATGTAGAGTTCACTGGAACACTGTCTGATTTATTTGTGTGTCAACGAACCGACAGCGTCCAAAGTGCTGTTCAGGATAATCGGTGATATTATAAGCAAAGCGAGCTTCGCAAGATTTGTGTATAGCATACTGGTGATATGCCATATTCGTCATTGCATAATATCCGGGTACGCATCAATGTACGTCATCATCATGTGCTGACACACGACGCCGTTCTTTGCGCAAGTACGAGTGTGTTTACATATATCTCAGTACGGATATGATACGATAAATATACTGTGTCGTAAGTGTTCGATATTCAATCAATATAAACCATTTCGTGTATGTTCACTATAGTGAAATGCCAGTGTAGCCTTGTATGCCCCGTTCGCGCCGGGAGAAGCGTCGCGTATTAAGTCGCGGTCCGTGTCTACTATCGGATGCCTCTGAGTTTGGCACACGCGGTAAGTGCGTTGTGGTAAGCCAGGGTTGATTTTTATTACTGGAACGCTGTCTGTGTCTCAGCACTTATTCGTGTTTTTCTCTTTGACCGTAGTTGTGGCCCCCCTCGCGCCTGGCATGCCTCACGGAAACACATGACCGGAGCGAGGGGGGCTATCACAGCAGTAGGACAATCCTAAATTACCATATGATTCAAAAGTTTGAGACCACCCTAAATTACAGATTTTGCACCGTCTTGGCGATCCAAAATTTAAACCAAAAGGTAATCCAGCGGCCAGCTTGCCAAACTATACGTGATCGCGATCGTTGTTGATTCAGTGGGATACCTTACTACCGTTCGATTTCTTGAAAATATTGGCGGGGAAGAATATTTTTACATGTGTTCTCAACTTGAATTAAAATTGCACAAACCTTGAGACCATACAATAGCCCTGCAAAAAGCACTTTTCGATACGACAAAACAGCTACAGTTCATATTTCATGCTCCAATGGTCACCTTGTCGGATTATACCTTAGGTTGTAAATGTCGATTTTGATCCACACTGAACACAGCATGCTGTGTATGGTCAATCCATGTCAAATTGTCAATCCATAATATCATTCACGCATGCCATTATTGAGTACGATTTTGGCATGTTTTAGTGAAGGGCGGCCCGCTCGCTGCTCACGAGTCTTGCATATTGTGAAATATCATATAATCCGACCGGGAGACCTTCTTCAAAAGTCCTATCTCGAAATAGGCACACTGGCGTGTTTCATGAGGAAAGCATGATGGTGTCACACCTCACAGTCAACGTGTGTTCGGGGATGGTACAAATCCTATGGGAAAACGGTGTTTTACGTGATATCTATGTATTTGTAGAAGCTCCTCAAGATCATTTTCAATGTATAATGCGACAGGGTGACCATTGAGATATCCACCAGAAGCATACATTACCACTGTCTCGACGGCATGCGTGTTTTAAATAATATAAAAGAATCCCGATGAAATCGTACATTTGCTTGAGGTAGCACGCTCGGGAAACATCGATCTAGACCCGTAGGTAAAGGCATGTATTCCGACTCCGTGGCAACTGATTTGCCCCAAGAACAAATCATATAAAATATGACGATGTCCCACTATTTTCTGGGAAGGTGAAAATTGGTCTCAAACTTTCAAAGTACTAACATATACGGGGAAAGTTGCCTGGTAAACTCCATGAAGACGAGCACAATCATGACGTATAATCCAGGGGTATATATGGCTGTCACAGTATTTTCAGGGCATCAGGGAAAATCCACCGTGCCACTGCAATTTGTACCTCACTAGTCAAGGACGGAATTTGATGCAATTAGTCATCACCTGCAAGTCAAAAATTTGCAAGACTTTAACCCTCACGTTCTAGATAATAATGTTTTTAAGTTTGAGGCCTGCTTTACGTTTCAAAACGCAGGATCAGCACCGCATAGTGAAGATCACCTAGTATCATGCATTCTGCTCCTATCTGCGCTCCTACCTGCTCATTGACACTACCACAGGCGTCCGCTTCTCAGAACAGACTACATCAAAATCGCATACCGCTGATGCTTCCTCCCAGAATTGCGAGGCTTGTGTCACATGCACGACTTTTACAAGCGCGTGATTCTCATCGTCAACGACACAGATTTGTGTCCATTGCCGGTGCCTTAAACTGCTAGTGCGTCGTGCTAGTGACCCGGACAAGCATGAACTACATGTGTGCGAAATTATCTTCTGCTACTCCTCTAGACTAATGAATTTCCTATGTTCCCTTATTGGTTGTAGGCCACCATGCTCAATAGCCTTCATCCCTCTATTTCGTTTTCCTTGAAGAAGCCGGACACCTTATGCGGTGCAACATACACTAATCTATAGTACCACCCACTATGCTATCGCATTTGCGAATAGAACACCGCAAGTGGCAGGCGTAAACTTCATTGCTCCGTGCAATCAACAAATCATAAAGCACAATCTCCAAGCCGCGCTTAAGCACTGGGTTGCGTTGAAGATGCATCCTGTCGCTGTCTGGACACACGTCGCAGCATTTGCTGCATTTGTCTGCAGCCACTCATCCACCCACCCACACACTGGGCTCAGCGAGGCTTAGGGGGGTCCATTCTTCACGAGTGAGCTCCGGAGAATCCGGATGAGTGTCCCGAAGTGTGTGCTGAATCCTTTGATCCCCGGCGTGGGTACATAGTGCAGTCTCCTGTGGCTACGGGGTGCCAAAGGAGTCGCAAGGATAAGCATACCCACACACTGAACGGCACGAGGCCCGCCCATAAAATCCATCCAAGGCATTCTGAGGGGCATGCTCCGGTCCTAATCCGGGTGTCTGTCGACTGACAGTACACACGGCCCTCGGACAAGTGCATCGGGGTAAGAATGAAAGAGAGAAGTTGTGGCACGCAAAGCTGACCGTGAGTCATCTCACCATCATCCCAGTGGGCGTGAGAAGCATTCAGGAACAGGGGGGGCCGTGACAAGATACCATATATTGCCGCAAGGCTACTACTCAATAAGCATTGGCATGGTGTAGTTCAGGACTAGCTACACATGATCACACACATACACAGACCCGCGGCCCTCCATGTGTAACTGTGCATCAAACACACCGGTGAGCAGAGACTGCACCAACACACTGAACGGCATGAGATCGGCCAACAAAAGCCAGCCCATCATCATCCCAGTGGATGTGAAAAGCAAATCAAGAGCAGGGCGGGGCCGTGACAAGATACCACAAACGCATACATATTCCCAACCCAAATGCAAAGCAGCATGGAAAGATGATACGATGTGACCGATCGTCGCCAAACAATTGTTGGTCTCTGGGTTACGGAGTAAGCGGACCCTGCTGGCATGCCCCCCAGTGGCTCCCGGTCGATGGATGGGACCTGTTGGTCCATGGTTATGTCATGAATGCAGTCACACCACACACACACACACACACACACACTGAACGGCATGAGATCGGCAAGCAAAAGCCAGCCCACCATCATCCCAGTGGATGTGAGAAGCAAATCAAGAGCAGGGCGGGGCCGTGACAAGATACCACAAACACATACATATTCCCAACCCAAATGCAAAGCAGCATGGAAAGATGATACGATGTGACAGATCGTCGCCAAACAATTGTTGGTCTCTGGGTTACGGAGTAAGCGGACCCTGCTGGCATGCCCCCCAGTGGCTCCCGGTCGATGGATGGGACCTGTTGGTCCATGGTTATGTCATGAATGCAGTCACACCACACAGCATGGACACCCCATGTCAAAAAAAGAAAACATGCGGGCACCTAAGTGCTCCCCACAAAATTCAAGGGAAAACACAGAAGGTGTACTTCACCACCTTCTGCCTCTCCTCGCAGCACGACAGACGAATCTACCGAGCTCTCCAAGAGGCAGTGCCCGCCAGAATGGCACCACAGGGATAACCGCCTCCCAAAACCCACTTCCACCCGGCGGCCGTCCCCGTTCACAGCGATCCGCCAGTACTTCATATCAAGGTCAAAGAACACAAGTCCCCCGGCATGTGTAATAACCATGAGCACTGTACACGGAGAGGGAGCTAGCGTCAGACGAATCCAAGACACTCCCAAAAAGCGAGCCGTAGACGAATCCCCGACGCCCTCAAAGAGGCAGTACCCGCAGAAGGGTACCACAGGGACAGCCACATCCCATCATCCAAATCATTCCAGTGGCCGTCCCCGTTCACAACGAGATGCCAGTACCCCATAAAGTGGCTGTCAACACCAGTCCCCCGGCAGGTGAAAAAGCCCCAAGGCACTGGACATAAATAGAGCCAGCCGCAGACGAATCCCCGACGCCCTCAAAGAGGCAGTACCCGCCAGAAGGGTACCACAGGGACAGCCACATCCCATCATCCAAATCATTCCAGTGGCCGTCCCCGTTCACAGCGATCCGCCAGTACCCCATAAAGTGGCTGTCAACCACCAGTCCCCCGGCAGGTGAAAAAGCCCCAAGGCACTGGACATAAATAGAGCCAGCCGCAGACGAATCCCCGACGCCCTCAAAGAGGCAGTACCCGTCAGAAGGGTACCACAGGGACAGCCACATCCCATCATCCAAATCATTCCAGTGGCCGTCCCGGTTAACAACGAGATGCCAGTACCCCATAAAGTGGGTGTCGATCACCAGTCCCCCGGCAGGTGAAAAAGCCTCAAGGCACTGGACATAAATAGAGCCAGCCGCAGACGAATCCCCGACGCCCTCAAAGAGGCAGTACCCGTCAGAAGGGTACCACAGGGACAGCCACAATCCCATCATCCAAATCATTCCAGTGGCCGCCCCCGTTAACAACGAGATGTCAGCACCCCATAACGCACTGCACCAACACACTGAACGGCATGAGATCGGCCAACAAAAGCCAGCCCATCATCATCCCAGTGGATGTGAGAAGCAAATCAAGAGCAGGGCGGGGCCGTGACAAGATACCACAAACGCATACATATTCCCAACCCAAATGCAAAGCAGCATGGAAAGATGATACGATGTGACCGATCGTCGCCAAACAATTGTTGGTCTCTGGGTTACGGAGTAAGCGGACCCTGCTGGCATGCCCCCCAGTGGCTCCCGGTCGATGGATGGGACCTGTTGGTCCATGGTTATGCCATGAATGCAGTCACACCACACAGCATGGACACCCCATGTCAAAAAAAGGAAACATGCGGGCACCTAAGTGCTCCCCACAAAATTCAAGGGAAAACACAGAAGGTGTACATCACCACCTTCTGCCTCTCCTCGCAGCACGACAGACGAATCTACCGAGCTCTCCAAGAGGCAGTGCCCGCCAGAATGGCACCACAGAGATAACCGCCTCACTGCACCAACACCCACACATGCAAGCGGTGCGCACACCACAATACTGCCTACTGGGTGGGTGGGAAAATGTGCAGCTTTTGCAGCGTTTCCTACTCCAAGCCCAGGCTCACCTCCACTCCACTGATCCCTGCTCGATCGAAAACCTCGCCGGGGAAATCGAACCGTTGTCTTTCAGACCCAAATTCACAAAGGCGCCCTATGACACGCATTGCGGCGGGAGTCACCGGAAGGAAATAGATTTCCACTTTGCTAGCACGTGACCAATCTCTTCCTCTGTGAGGGCAGGCATCAAGGCGGCCAACATGTCCAGCAGCTCCTGCGCATGGCGAGGACGCCGTACCGAGAGCCACCACCTTCGTCACAGCATGTCCCGTGAGGCATGGGCACTATCATGGGGACGGGGGCGCGAGTCTTGGCCTGAGCCAATGCGGGCTCAACGCTAGCAGAAAGTCAAGGTCACCTATGCCACAATGTGTAAATTGTGCGCATAATGGTACCCTGTAACACGGCTCCGCCTGGCAGCGGGCCGCTACAGGGCGGGCGGTATTGCCGCAGAAGCGAGGCAGCGCAGTGGGCAAGCGCCGCGGGTTGGCTCGGGAGCCCACCTCCTCCCTGAGCGCGCCGTCCCTGTCCCGGTCAAACTTCTGGAACACGTCCGCGGCGTTCAGGTTGTGCTTGCGGGTGTACAACAGCAGCTTATTGAGAACATCCGGTACCTGCTTACACCAGGCATCCCCCTTCATCCAATGCGAACGCGAGGATCGAGGCGGCGCTGCACCGCGTCGATGCGGCCAGCTCTCTGCTCAGCGTGGCACCCCCACTTCTCGCCTAGGTCAGATGTGAACCGTGCTTCGAGTACTCCGCCTCAGAGGAGCACTTTCGTCTCTGCAGAGGAGAGGGACTTTCTCACCAGCACCGATCCTGGCGCAGTTTGCCGGAGAGATAAATCCGAGAAGAGTGGAGAAGTCAGATCGTCAAAACTGCTCACGAGCATGGATCCTTCACGAGCGTTCCAAAGTCTTTAGTCCGGAGTGCTCGCAGAAGCGCTCCCTGGTCGAGCACGGCTCCGCGTAATTGTGGGAGCAGAGGTAGTACGCCCCACGCTGAGCATCAGCATCTGCTAAGAGCTCCGTGGAAGCCCGAGCGTCAAAAGGGCTGCGGGCGACACACCTCCACTTGGGCGTGGGAAGGCAGCTTCACGCCGACCACCCTGCGTTTGACCCACAGAGATCACTGAGACTCGTGCCGGGGCGGATCACTGAGACTCGTGCCGCGGCGGATCGCCCAAGTGCCTCGGGGCGCATGCTGCCCATACGCAGCGCCTGGGAGGTTGTGATGCGGATGGCCGATGAGAAGGTGTGGCGGAATGCCGGCTATGGGGAGCAGGAGCGCGCCCCGGCCTTGCACTCCGAGTGATGGGCCCCGGGGCAAACGGGTGTGGCAGGCTATGCTTGTCGAGGCTTTGGACCGCCTGGAATCAAAGGAGGCTCTGAACTTCTCTTGACACGGCACAAACATCAGCACGCCGTCTAGACACGGATGCATGCTCTATCAACCGCCACCACCACCACTGCCGCCACCGCCACAGCAGCAGCAGCAGCAACACCACCGACACCACCATGCAGCCATTCTCCTTCAAAGAAACCGAAAAGAAGACACCCTTTTTTGGGGTGTGGGGTTTATGGTCCCCATGACTCGCTGTTCTCCTTCATCGCACGAGGCAAAGCACACCGATGTAATATCTGGTCAGCAGAATAGCAGCGAGCAGTGAGTACCTGCAATTGTTCATGTGCTGCAGTAAATGTTTAGCCGAGATCAGCTCCTCGGTTTTGTCTAGCATGATCTACCAGAGGCACCCACACCGCCCGTGCCCTAAACCCCGCTGGGATGCCCTCGCCCACATCACAGCCTCGCTTTCGTAGCATCTTCCAGTCACTTCATGTCTCCTCGCGAATGCCAGAACCGCCCCACAGGAGAGCACCCGCCCACGTGTCCGTGTGCCAGCCGCGCCCTCTTGTGCTGAGCGCTCCTGTGCCGGCTCGCCAGCCGCGCCCCGGCGCAGCCAGCAGAAGCTCAGGACACAAGATATGCCTCGAGAGTGTCCTCCGCGATGCTGCAGCTAGCGCCGGCAGGGGTCTCACTGGGAACTCGCCCTCGAGCGATTCCTCTGCACTCATGCACGTCGGTACGGTCCGAGAGAGGCCGAAGTGGAACGGCCGGACACTTTCCCACAAGATAAAATGCGCGCGAAGGTTGACGGGCTCCCGCGTGCTCCGATGCAGCCCACGCGCTGCGAGCCGATGCCTTGCCACCGTCCCAGAGGGCCCCCATACGCCGCAAGCAGCCCGGCGGCCCAGGGACACACCTCGAAGAAGCGGAGATGATTCTCTGTCATATCCGGTAGCAGGCTGAGGATCATCTGTAACCCAGAACGACACGTCAGCAATGCACACGAAGTTGACGGGCACACATCGGCGGCTTCGGGGGGCTGGGGAGGGAAAGGGAGGGGTCGGTTAAGCCTCCCACGCTCCCTGCTCTGAGGGGGGGTGGCTGTGCATGGCACCTGCTCGAATTCGTTGTGATTGAGAGCCTCACTCCCGCCGTCACTGAACTGCTTAAAGTACGCCTCAAGCCCACCCTGCACGATCCAGCCCCTCCCCTTCTCACATCTCCGCAAGCCCTTGAGAGGCCCTGCACGATCCAGCCCCCTTCTCACATCTCCGCAAGCCCCTGAGAGGCCCTCCACGATCCAGCACCCCTTCTCACATCTCCGCAAGCCCCTGAGAGGCCCTCCACGATCCAGGCCCCCCTTCTCACATCTCCGCAAGCCCCTGAGAGGCCCTCCACGATCCAGCCCCCCTTCTCACATCTCCGCAAGCCCCTGAGAGGCCCTCCACGATCCAGCCCCCTTCTCACATCTCCGCAAGCCCCTGAGAGGCCCTCCACGATCCAGCACCCCCCCTTCTCACATCTCCGCAAGCCCTTGAGAGGCCTGCGGGGGCCTCGCTGTTGCGTGCATCTCTACGATGCACCCCGTGCCCCTCCGCTTGACGCACGGACCCACCGCCGACTCGAGCGCTGCGCCTCAGGGCTCACCTCTGTCTCCGCCACCACCCTCTCGAGGGCCTCCAGCAGATCCGGGCCCTCGTCCTTGTCCACGTCATACTCCTTTAGCCTCTCCACTGCGGCCTCCAGCCCGAGCTTGTCCCACATCTCAGCCACTTTCCCAAAGGCATCGTTGTCTGCTACCTGCACTCCCTCCTCCCGACCCTCCCACCACCCCGTCCGCCATTCTCCATCAAGCGGCGATTTCCAACGTCCACCGACTGCCCCCCCGGGTGCTCTCTGCCACCCACCAACCAGCCAGGCGCCGCGGCGAGGGCTCACACCCAAGCACGATGCTCCCCCGAGCCTCCCAGGCCCTGGCAGCGCCCGCACGCGTGTCGGGTCGTACCCATTCCTCGTTACCATTCATCGCCTCCATTGCCTCCTTCGCATCCGCGCCCGCTGACGCCTTCTTTGCACTTTTCTTGAACCTGGGCCACGAGCTCCCGGCGCCACCTTGCTGCGGCGCGCGCACCAAGCGCTCCCCTCGAACTCCAGCCTGGAGATGCGTCACAGGTCGTGCGCCTCCAGCGCTCCCCTCGAACTCCAGCCTGGAGATGCGTCACAGGTCGCGCGCACCAAGCGCTCCCCTCGAACTCCAGCCTGGAGATGCGTCACAGGTCGTGCGCCTCCAGCGCTCCCCTCGAACTCCAGCCTGGAGATGCGTCACAGGTCGTGCGCCTCCAGCGCTCGGAGACAAACGGGATACGCGCAAAACAGGCCGCACGAGAGCGCCTCTCAGGCCACAGGGGTCACCCACAGCAGAGAGCGGAAGCGAGTCTTCAGCAAGATGACGCTTTGGGTTATGACGGTCTACGCCCGGTGGCGCGCCCGCCTGGCCTGCGGCGGACTGGGGCTCCCTGCGCTGCGCCGTCGGATGCGCCGAGGCCTAGGGGCTGGCATTGGGGCCGGGCGCTTCGAGGGCGGGCTTGGCGCGTTGCGCGGTGTGCCGCACCCAAAGGGCAGCAGGGCCTGCTGGAGGTGCTCCACGTAGCAGCAGCCGTCCCACTCGGGGGACATCGAGGCGAGCATGGTGGCGAAGCAGCTCTGCACGTGCTCCAGCTCGCGCCGGCTGAGCCCCGGGAGCAGCTGCTGGATGAGGTAGCAGCACTCGCGCAGGTCGAGGCGGCCCTTCTTCTCGCGATCCAGCTCGCGCATCAGCCGCCTCAGAGGTACCTGCCGGGCGCCACGTGGCCACGCGCTCGCATCAGCGCCACTGCGACTCGACCTTGCACGTGGTGACCATACAAGGAACTCGGCCAACGCAGCCGAGCTGTGCCCCACGCCTCGGCGGCTCTCCCGCGATGGCGAGCTGGCGTTGCGCGGTGACGCTCCGATCGACCCTCGTTGCTGCCAGGTGGCACACCAGGATCCGAGCGCTGTCCAGGGCCGCGAGCATCATCTCTGCGGCGGTCCAAGTGAGAAGAAGTGAGCGAGCAGTCCCATCACGGCCTCGCCGAGGAGGGATGCTCCGAAAGAGGTGCGGTGGGGTGTGCTGGGCATGCCTGCTCCGTGATCATGAACGCCGCCAGCTTGTGCAGCATGTCTGCCAACTCAATCCTGTCCCAGCACCCCGCGCTCGCGTCAAACCAGGGTCAGGGGGTGTGAAGTGCCCATCCCCCACGGATCTATTGCCGGCCAATGCCCGATCGGCAGCCGAGCACTCGGTGATCTGTCCAGATCAGATCGCCGCAGTGCCGCGTCGTCCAGCTGGCAGGGCGAGGAGAGGTGGCTGCGGCGCAACACTGTGGCAGATACAAATTGGAGATTTCGGTATCCGCATGGATGTTGAGCAGGACATGCGCGTTAAAAGATATTCCGTCTTGCTCGTTTTGCGGCAAGTTGGGAAACTCGGTGCGGAGGGTGCCGGTCCCTTTGGCAAGCGTCTCATGCTGGGTTAAAGGTCCTGCAGCTTGTCATTCCAGAGGTGCTGGCAGAGGTCCCTGTTTGAATGCTGCCACCGTTCAAGGACGCCGTTGGTGTTGGGCGCGTCGTGTAACCGCGAGCACCCACCACCACCTCTGGCAAACGACAAGCAAGCTGCGGGACCTTTAACCCAGCATGAGAAGCTCGCCCAAAGCGACCGGCACCCTCCGCACCGAGTTTCCCAACTTGCCGCAAAACGAGCAAGACGGAATATCTTTCAACGCGCATGTCCTGCTCAACATCCATGCGGATACTGCACTCTCCAATTTGTATCGGCCACAGTGCCGCGTCGTCCAGCTTAGCAGAACTCGGGCGGCGGGTTCCACCCAGGCTGGGCTTAGGTCCTGCGCCACGTCAGAAGCTTGCGGCAGCGATGCCAGCTTGCTGATGCACGGCCCGGGCGGCGCGTGCAGAAGCCGCCGCACCTAGGCCAGCACCGCAGGGTGCCTCCGATGGCCTTGTACCCGCGCATGATCTGAGGAAGCCCAGCAGCCCTCCAGCGCCGCCCATCAACTCCTCCAGCGCCACCCCCGATGCCCCCTCCAGCGCCGCCCCTCAACGCCCTCCAGCGCCGCCCTCAATGCCCCCTCCAGCGCCGCCCCTCAATGCCCCCCAGCAGCACTCCGCGGCTCTCATGCCACATCGGAACACGTGCCATCGCAGCGCTAACGACTTCCTCGGCTCAGTTATTCCACCACAAGCATGCTCCGACGAGCAAAAACATTCTCGCGCGTCGCACAACACGCCAAAATGCAGGCATGGCATGCTCTTTCCTCCACGTGTCGATGATGCTCTCGGCTCCGCGCCTCTTTTGCTTCGCGTCGTGTAAACGGGCGAACGATATCAGAGAACCGAGGCACCGCGTCGCTTAAAACGGTGAAAAATCTAACGGCATCGAGACGTCGCGTCGTGTAAGAGGGCGGAAGATCTGAGGAAACCGAGACATCGGCGCCGCGCACTGAGCAAGGCGATGTTTGGAGCAG
Organism: Cymbomonas tetramitiformis; assembly: GCA_001247695.2. Lineage (NCBI taxonomy): Eukaryota > Viridiplantae > Chlorophyta > Pyramimonadophyceae > Pyramimonadales > Pyramimonadaceae > Cymbomonas > Cymbomonas tetramitiformis. The sequence goes on along the minus strand of LGRX02033891.1, from coordinate 46,041 downwards.
CTCGAGAGAGCAGGCGGGTGCGGGAACCTCGATCAGGTCCTTCATCGAAAGGGTGCCATCGCCGTTCAGATCCAGCATCAACTGCTCCCCCCGCCGCCAGCGCTGCATCCTCAGGCCACATACAGGCGTGGGCGGAGAGCAGGGCTCCGCCCAGGCGGACTCACGGCAACCCGAGCCCTTGTGTGGAATGCGGTCGCGCCGCCAGTCTCGAGCGCCCGAGGGCCGCGCACCTGCAAGTAGCGCATCCGGAGCTTCGACGCGACGATGTGCTCTGTGCTCATGCAGGCAGCAGTCCCGGCCCCCCTCCCGGGTCAGTCCTTGGCGGCGCAGCCAGACTCCCCACAAAGCAGACTGCGCGATCCATGGCGATCTCCCTGGACACACTTCTTCGCCAGCTCTGCGCACCCACGCGCCTAGAGCCCTCCCAGCGCGGTCGGACGTCATGCGGCGCCCACCTGGCAGAACCATGTTGAGTCGTGCGGCGCCCACCTGGCAGAACCATCTTGAGTCGTGCGGCGCCCACCTGGCAGAACCATGTTGAGTCGTGCAGCGCCCACCTGGCAGAACCATGTTGAGTCGTGCGGCGCCCACCTGGCAGAACCAACTTGAGTCGTGCGGCGCCCACCTGGCAGAACCATCTTGAGTCGTGCGGCGCCCACCTGGCAGAACCATGTTGAGTCGTGCGGCGCCCACCTGGCAGAACCAACTTGAGTCGTGCGGCGCCCACCTGGCAGAACCATGTTGAGTCGTGCGGCGCCAACCTGGCAGAACCATGTTGAGTCGTGCGGCACCCACCTGGCAGAACCATCTTGAGTCGTGCGGCGCCCACCTGGCAGAACCATCTTCAGGAGCCGCGTCACCTCGCTGGCGTCCAGGTGGCCCTTTGACTGCCAGTCAATCTGGGCGATGAGTTCCTCCAGCGCGAGCTTCTGGTCCAGGCAGTACTCTATGATCCTCTGCGGAAGCACAGGCGCGAAGGCGGATGTGCGTCATCACAGCGCACGGGCGCGAAGGCGGATGTGCGTCATCACAGCGCACGGGCGCGAAGGCGGATGTGCGTCATCACAGCGCACGGGCGCAAAGGCGGATGTGCGTCATCACAGCGCACGGGCGCGAAGGCGGATGTGTGTCATCACAGCGCACGGGCGCGAAGGCGGATGTGCGTCATCACAGCGCACGGGCGCGAAGACGGATGTGCGTCATCACAGCGCACGGGCGCGAAGGCGGATGTGCGTCATCACAGCGCACGGGCGCGAAGGCAGATGTGCGTCATCGCAGCGCACGGGCGCGAAGGCGGATGTGCGTCATCACGGCGCACGGGCCACGTGGCTCGTTCAAGGCATCCCACTGACGCCCTTCTCTCCATCTCTGACTCGAGAAGGTGCGTCACTGCATCGCTTTCAAGAGGGCATCGCGGATCGCCACAGCGCCTGCACGGTGCTCCGTGGTCGCGCTTCTTCCCGCCTTCCTCACGAGCGGCTCTCGAGCGCCGGGCAGGCACGGCTCTACTCACATGCCGCACACATCAGGCTAGTCTACAATGAGGGGGGTATCAAGATCAAGGGGTGCATCTCAGATATAGTAAGATATAGTTGTATCTATAATACATACTCGGCCGGACGATCTCAAAAGGAAATCTCTGCGAGGCCGGTTTTATTCTGTCATTGCATGCGCGGAACACGTGTGCGTTTACTTTAGCGTCGTCGGCATTGCCTTTCTGTGCGAATGGGGTTGTTCATCATGCGACGGCGTTCAGCTGGCGCTGGCGCGCTGACGCGAAATCTGACAGGGGCATCATCCCGATCTGACATTCGCGGTTTGGCATCATCCCGCTCTGCCATTCGCAGATTGGCATCATCCCGCTCTGCCATCCGCGGTTTGGCATCATCCCGATCTGCCATCCGCGGATTGGCATCATCCCGCTCTGCCACTCGCGGTTTGCCATCACCCCGCTCTGCCATTCGCGGTTTGGCATCATCCCGCTCTGCCATTCGCGGTTTGCCATCATCCCGCTCTGCCATTCGCGGTTTGGCATTATCCCGCTCTGCCATTCGCGGTTTGGCATCATCCCGCTCTGCCATTCGCGGTTTGGCATCATCCCGCTCTGCCATTCGCGGTTTGCCATCACCCCGCTCTGCCATTCGCGGTTTGGCATCACCCCGCTCTGCCATTCGCGGTTTACATCATCCCGCTCTGCCATTCGGGTTTGGCATCATCCCGCTCTGCCATTCGCGGTTTGCATCATCCCGCTCTGCCATTCGCGGTTTGGCATCATCCCGCTCTGCCATTCGTGGTTTGGCATCATCCCGCTCTGCCATTCGCGGTTTGGCATCATCCCGCTCTGCCATTCGCGGTTGGCATCATCCCGCTCTGCCATTCGCGGTTTGGCATCATCCCGCTCTGCCATTCGCGGTTTGGCATCATCCCGCTCTGCCATTCGCGGTTTGGCATCATCCCGCTCTGCCATTCGCGGTTTGGGCATCATCCCGCTCTGCCATTCGCGGTTTGGCATCATCCCTCTGCCATTCTTTGGCATCATCATCTCTGCCATTCGCGGTTTGCCATCATCCCGCTCTGCCACAGCGGTTGGCCACCACCCCGCTCTGCCATTCGCGGTTTGGCATCATCCCGCTCTGCCATTCGCGGTTTGGCATCATCCCGCTCTGCCATGCGCGGTTTATCATCCCGCTCTGCCATTCGCGGCTTGGCATCATCCCACTCTGCCATTCGCGGTTTGGCATCATCCCGCTCTGCCATTCGCGGTTTGGCATCATCCCGCCTCTGCCATTCGGCGGTTTGGCATCATCCCGCTCTGCCATTCGCGGTTTGGCATCATCCCGCTCTGCCATTCGCGGTTTGGCATCATCCCGCTCTGCCATTCGCGGTTTGCCATCATCCCGCTCTGCCATTCGCGGTTTGCCATCATCCCGCTCTGCCATTCGCGGTTTGCCATCATCCCGCTCTGCCATTCGCGGTTTGCGTGTTTAAAGTAAGAACAGCAAGGTAAGGTAAGGTAATTTGCTCTGGTTCTAAAACATAGAGAGCAGAGGTTATAAATAACGGTTGAATTTAGGATATAGTACGCCCTAAGTGTTGTATCTGAAGTAAGGGGCGCGTCTAAGGCTAGGGGTGCATTTAGGGTCAGGGAAGGCGAGAGGACCTCGAAGAGATCCAGCGGGCGCTCGATGACCAGGGTGCCGTTCTCCACACAGCCGGCATACTCGTAGCGTTTCCCCTCGCGAGCCTGCCCGCCGCCCGTTGCCACGCACCAGGGTCCTCTCAAAGCTGCAGAGTCCCTCAGAAGCTCTCGGAGGTCAACACTAGGGGTTGAAGTACATTCTCCTCCTGGAGTGTTAACTGCCACACGATGGCAAGACCATCCACAGGCACCCTCCGGATATCAACTCTGGAACGCGCGGTCACATGCAGCGCACCGTGCCGCTCTCTGATTGGATGAAGTGCAAGTCCCACAGCGCGGCACTGCGTTGAAGAGGGCGGTGAAAGGCGCAGAAGGGACGAGATCGCATGTGCAGCGCAGATCGACGGTGTGAGAGGCGGCGTTTGGGCATCAGCGGGCATCAGCGGGCATCCCAAGGGATTGTCATGACCAGCGAGGCATGGTAGGCATGCAGGGTACGGGAGATCCTCAGTGGGTATGGGGCAGAGATGTGGCAGACATGCAGGGTACGGAAGGTCCTCAGCTGATGTAGGCAGAGCGCACCTTAAAGAAGATCGAGCCCGAATTATACTCCACCAAGTAGATCCGCCCCTGCAGCAGCACCGCACCACCACACAGCGCCGCTATCTCCGGGCCGGGACCACACCGGCAAGCTGGCTCCGCACGACGCAGCCTCACAGCGCCATCTCCGGGCCGGGACCACACCGGCAAGCTGGCTCCGCACGACGCAGCCTCACAGCGCCATCTCCGGGCCGGGACCACACCGGCAAGCTGGCTCCGCACGACGCAGCCTCACAGCGCCATCTCCGGGCCGGGACCACACCGGCAAGCTGGCTCCGCACGATGTAGCCTCAGAGCGCCACATCGCCCAAATGGTGTGAGCTACTCTCTGGCCCGGAGCGAGGTGGCGTCAGGGGTGGCAGCCTACTTTGCACCGCTCTGGCGGCCTCAGCGGCTTAAGAGTGCAGCAGTGCACAGCCGCCGCATGCCGAGGGCCGAGTTAGAACTTTGTGCGCACCTTGTGCATCACCTCCTCCAAATCCACGACCGGGGTATCCGACCGCGGGGATCTCGACTGATTCCTTCTGCAAGCCCGAGACAAAGAGTCAGAAAAAGAGGGAGAGGGAGGGTACTGCAGATATATAACAGACTGAGCACAATTCAGACAAGGATGCCAGAGCACCATTTTGGACTGTGTTTGCTCTGGCATCCTTTCCTGGACTGTGCTTTGTTTTTCTTGTCTGGTTCGTGATTGGACTCTCGCCAAGCTCCCAAGGAGCCATCGGAGTTCCTCGCGACCGAGGCTGCTCGAAAACACGGTCTGGTGGCAGTCAGGGGCAGTGCACTCTTCCCGGATTTTGGGATATTTGCGGTGCTCTCCGCACTCTAGTTTTAGAGCTACGCCACCGCAACCAGTGTGTTGACTAAGCCGAGATATTGTTGAGACACTGAACGTGACATCTGTCATTCTGTGCTGGACTCGCGGCAAGCTCCCACAGAGTGATCGTGCGCGCTGAAGCGAGGTCTGGCGTGTGGTGAGCTGTGTCCGCAAGCATTCCTGTGTGGACTGTGCTGGACTCCCACCAATCACAGAGGGAGAGGGAGCAGATGCTGCAGATATATAACAAAATAGCAGGATCAGAGAAAAAAAGAAAGAAAAAAAAAGAAAAAAAAAAGAGGATGCTGCACACACACACTGAATTGCATGAGATCGGCCAACAAAAGCCAGCCCACCATCATCCCAGTGGATGTGAAAAGCAAATCAAGAGCAGGGCGGGGCCGTGACAAGATACCACAAACGCATACATATTCCCAACCCAAATGCAAAGCAGCATGGAAAGATGATACGATGTGACCAATCGTCGCCAAACAATTGTTGGTCTCTGGGTTACGGAGTAAGCGGACCCTGCTGGCATGCCCCCCAGTGGCTCCCGGTCGATGGATGGGACCTGTTGGTACATGGTTATGTCATGAATGCAGTCACACCACACTGCATGGACACCCCATGTCATGCACACACACTGAACGGCATGAGATCGGCCAACAAAAGCCAGCCCACCATCATCCCAGTGGATGTGAGAAGCAAATCAGGAGCAGGGCGGGGCCGTGACAAGATACCACAAACTCATACATGTTCCCAACCCTGATGCAAAGCAGCATGGAAAGATGAAACGATGTGACCGATCATCGCCCAACAATTGTTGGTCTCTGGGTAACGGAGTAAGCGGACCCTGCTGGCATGCCCCCCAGTGGCTCCCGGTCGATGGATGGGACCTGTTGGTCCATGGTTATGTCATGAATGCAGTCACACCACACAGCATGGACACCCCATGTCAAAAAAAGGAAACATGCGGGCACCTAAGTGCTCCCCACAAAATTCAAGGGAGAACACAGAAGTTGTACATCACCACCTTCTGCCTCTCCTCGCAGCACGACAGACGAATCTACCGAGCTCTCCAAGAGGCAGTGCCCGCCAGAATGGCACCACAGGGATAACCGCCTCCCAAAACCCACTTCCACCCGGCGGTCGTCCCCGTTCACAGCGATCCGTCAGTACTTCATATCAAGGTCAAAGAACGCAAGTCCCCCGGCATGTGTAATAACCATGAGCACTGTACACGGAGAGGGAGCTAGCGTCAGACGAATCCAAGACACTCCCAAAAAGCGAGCCGTAGACGAATCCCCGACGCACTCAAAGAGGCAGTACCCATCAGAAGGGTACCACAGGGACAGCCACATCCCATCATCCAAATCATTCCAGTGGCCGTCCCCGTTCACAACGAGATGCCAGTACCCCATAAAGTGGGTATCGATCACCAGTCCCCCGGCAGGTGAAAAAGCCCCAAGGCACTGGACATAAATAGAGCCAGCCGCAGACGAATCCCCGACGCCCTCAAAGAGGCAGTACCCGCCAGAAGGGTACCACAGGGACAGCCACATCCCATCATCCAAATCATGCACACACACACTGAACGGCATGAGATCGGCCAACAAAAGCCAGCCCACCATCATCCCAGTGGATGTGAGAAGCAAATCAGGAGCAGGGCGGGGCCGTGACAAGATACCACAAACTCATACATGTTCCCAACCCTGATGCAAAGCAGCATGGAAAGATGAAACGATGTGACCGATCATCGCCCAACAATTGTTGGTCTCTGGGTAACGGAGTAAGCGGACCCTGCTGGCATGCCCCCCAGTGGCTCCCGGTCGATGGATGGGACCTGTTGGTCCATGGTTATGTCATGAATGCAGTCACACCACACAGCATGGACACCCCATGTCAAAAAAGGAAACATGCGGGCACCTAAGTGCTCCCCACAAAATTCAAGGGAGAACACAAAAGTTGTACATCACCACCTTCTGCCTCTCCTCGCAGCACGACAGACGAATCTACCGAGCTCTCCAAGAGGCAGTGCCCGCCAGAATGGCACCACAGGGATAACCGCCTCCCAAAACCCACTTCCACCCGGCGGTCGTCCACGTTCACAGCGATCCGTCAGTACTTCATATCAAGGTCAAAGAACACAAGTCCCCCGGCATGTGTAATAACCATGAGCACTGTACACGGAGAGGGAGCTAGCGTCAGACGAATCCAAGACACTCCCAAAAAGCGAGCCGTAGACGAATCCCCGACGCACTCAAAGAGGCAGTACCCATCAGAAGGGTACCACAGGGACAGCCACATCCCATCATCCAAATCATTCCAGTGGCCGTCCCCGTTCACAACGAGATGCCATGAGATGACCTGGAGTGAATACAGGCGCGATTACTCGATCAATCGCGCCGCGGACCTGGCGTGTAACACTGAACGGCATGAGATCGGCCAACAAAAGCCAGCCCACCATCATCCCAGTGGATGTGACATCACACACACATATATATATATATACCACAGACTGGCAAGGGCAGCCCTCTCCCGATGCTCAGCCAGATTCCACCATCGATCGGTGCTCGCTGGCGAGAGGGCCCCTGGCGGCATGGGGCACCCCCAAATAAAAAAGGCAGTGCCCTACCCTGTCCCTCTCACCACATCGATGGTACACGAGGGCCACCACCTGATGTACTGCTCGGTGTAGGTCTGCGGGCACTTCACGGATGTATCGGATGACTGAGGCGGTGATGTGGTCTTCTGAGATGAGGGCGAGGACGGCGCGGGTGCTGTTGGAGAGGCGGACGGCGATTGCGATTTCGACGCTGGTATCATCGCGGACGGAGATGTCGCTGACGGCAGTGGCGATGCAGTCTCCGGCTGCGATGCGTCATCCGCTTCTAATGACGTCCGCATGGATGGGGATGGGGATGGGGATGCCGAGGGCGAGGGCGAGGGCGATGGTGCTGTCACTCGCGGCTGCACTGGGGGAGATGACGCCGGGGCTGCTGGGGGGCCCTCTGCAGGCGCCGGATGCGCGGGCGCGGAGGGTGGTGCCGGCATCGATTGACTCGAAGTGGGAGATTGCACCGGCAGCGGCGGCGACCAACTCTCCGCATTGCTCTGCAAGCTCTGTCGGAGAAGCCAGGCCGCACAGGTCAGAGCGCCCAATAGCGAGCTTGCGCGAGGAAACACAACTCAAGGCAAGCGATGCACTGGCCACCGCCACGTTGCACTAGCCACCGCCACGTCACGCTAGCCACCGCCACCGCGCCGAGAGCACAGCATGGCCATGCGAGTGATTCCACGTGTTCCGATGCGGGCGCAGCAGCGGGCAACCAGCTTTGGCAAGTATCGACGTAGGGAACAGATACCTGTCGAGTGGCTATATCCAACGGTGCCTATGCTGCACCTGTCAAGTGGCTATATCCAACGGTGCCTATGCTTCACTCGGCGGCACCTAGAGCGCCCTTCGGCAAGCTCTGCAAATGATGGTACTGCTCGAGTCCCCTATGGGCAAATGTACTTTAAGCGCTCCCCTGGGGGTCGCCTGCGCGTGAAGCACCTTATCAGGGGCACCTCAACACGCCAGATTTGAGGGGCGCTAGCCATGGTCGATTTGAGCGTCAACCCGCGTGGGCCATGTGTGCATCATCTCTTTCTGAAAGAGGCATCCTAGCGGCCTGAGCCTCGGGCCTGCCACCAGAAGGCAGGTGGGAGCCTGTCTAGGCGGCGCAATGGTAGCGGCCCTGATCACCTGGAAGCTCGTCTCCTGCGCCACGCGGCCGGCTTGAGGCACGTGTGGGGCCGAGGCCTTCTTTCCCAGCGTCACGTTCAACACCGGCACCGAGGGGGACTGCCGGGACGCCTTCTTCTTCCCCGCCGGCGTCCCATGCTTTATGGTAGAGAGCTGTTGGCCAGTGCCGGGTTCGGCGTCATCGTGCATCCACACACGCACCACCACCTCGGCATGCTGCGTTCCATGCCGCTCCGCAGCTCGCCCACGCACAGATCTGTTGTAACAACCTCCACCTCCCTTTCAGCCGAGCCGCCTCCCAAAACCCCGGCTACCTTCAAGGCGGCCACGGAGTTTGTAACGCCCTGGAAACGCAGCGCCCCGCCGGCGTCGGGCCCAGGACACATAGTCGGCCGCGCGGGCTCACTACCTGCCACGCATATGGGAGGAGACGATATCCTCTTCAACCTCCAATCAACAGCCAGTCCACCAATGGGCGTAAGCCAAGCTCAGAGCATCAACGGCCAAAATCCAAGACACGCGAGCTGTCTTCTTTCAGGCCCGCCGATCTTAGGGCGAAGCCGTGAGCCTACCAATCGGCGAGGGCCAGACCAGGGCTGGGGTTGGGGATGGGAATCACCTGGGGCGGGCGGCGGAGCCTGCAGCGCTCGCCGGGCGCCTCCCCGAAGCCTCACTCACACCCCTCCTCGTGGATCCCAGCACAGATAGCTCATTCGCCTCAGCGCTGCTCATGGAGTTCTGCGAGGAGCTGGGCGACAGGCCTCCCGGTAAGCCCTCGCTGCTCCTCCTCAGCGTCTTGAGCCCCCCCGCCTTCGGCCGCTGGCCCTGCTCCGCGCCATGGCTGTCCGCAGTGTCATGCCTGCCCACCCCTTGCCCACGCGCCGGCAGCGCACCCAGCAAGGCGTCCACGTGGACGTTCGGAGAGCTGTCGCGGGCCAAGGGCGCCACAGCATCCTCCACCTGCATTCGCGTACAGCTTGGCGCGGCCGGCTGTGAGGCCCCCGTCTCCGGATGTGGCTGGGGCGGCGCCCCTCGCGCAGCATCTCGGCGATGATGATGATGATGATGATGCGTGGAGGAGGGGCCCTGCGGGTGGGGAACCTGACTGGGAGGCGGGGTGAGCTCGACCTCGCCATCGGCAGCGCCGGCTATGGCGTGGTGGGCAGCTACCTCATCGCAGGGGGTGGGGAGCGGGGAAAGGATCGAGGGTGACGTGGCATAACTGGGCTGCACGGGAGAGCAACAACCGTCGGCGTGCATCGTTGGAGATGCAACGGGCGGCGGCAAGACGCTGAGGCCCGGTGAGAGGTCGGTGAGTACGCCCAAGGCCATGGGCACAGGGTGATCAGCAGCTTCACCGGTGCGCGGATCGGCCAGCGGGCGGCGCGGCGGGGTGGCGCCGCCCTCGTGCTCCCTGCCCTCGGGGTGCGCGCGCGCCGGCTTCTTGGCGCGCTTCGGGAACAGGTCAAACGTGGCCGTTGATCTGGAGCCTGCCACTTGCGTCCTGAGGGCAATCCCAGTCCACCCACCCCCCAAACCCTATTGCTCACCCAGCTGGCACGTAGGGTCAGCACTCAGCCCAGCCCTGCTTGATGCTGTTTCGACCTGCACAACGCGCCCTGCCACTCACCACGTGGCATACGCAGCCACAGGCATGGATCTCGAAACACGCCGGCACCACCACGCTGCGAATGTGCCACCAGGGGAGAGGCAGGCGGCGTCGCCGGGAACCGCCCGTGGGGCAAGCAAGAGGCATCGCCAGGGAGCTCTCGAACAGTAGGAAAAGTGGTCATCTGAGAATAGCTTGCTGGTGTGGTGTGCACCCACTGATGCGGTGATGGGCGAAATGCGGAGAGCACGGGGAGGGAGGCGGGGGGCCTACGTGCAATTCCACTGGGGCGATGTGGCCTGTGAGCTTGCAGCGGCCTTCTGGCGCTGCCTGGCCCGGGCGGCCTCCTTGGAGGGCATCGTCACGTGAACAAGAGCGGGCTCTGGTGGGGCGGCGCTTAGGTCGCCACCCGCATGCGCCTGGTCCGCCGCCGTGCAAGCCACCTGCTGGACGTGCTGCTGCAGGTGCGCATGCAGAGGTGACTGGCGCTCGCGCTTCAGCAGCTTCCACTGGCGCGCGTTCTCGATGTACGTCTCCACGTATGCGCTCTCCGTCTGGCCGCTCACCCCCAGGGGGGCTTCAATCACGAGCGCTAGGCAGGGCTCGCGCACCCCCTCCTGCCTAAGTTCGGGGGGCAAGAGGAGGGTTGCCGGGCACCTTGCGCCACCCAAGGGGGGACTCTGGGAGATGCAGCAACGAGGGGGCGTGCCGGGTGCGCAGGCGTATCGCGCAAGATCCGGAGTGGCAGACAGCCCAATCGTGAGGCACGCCTCTGGGCACCCGGATCCCGTCTTTCTTCGCATCGCAGCCGTGTCCCTGCCTCGGGAGGGCCCCTCGCTTCCCCTCGCTTCATGTCATGGGAAGTGCCGTCACGGGAAGGGACGCTGTGTTCGTCTCTCCCGTCAGTGCCCGATGTGTTCGCCACGTGGAGGGCCTCTACCTTGCCCAGGCTATACGTTATGGGTATTCGAATGTTGGACCTCTCTTCCGTGTGATATCCTCCGTCCAGTCCCGGATACCTTCGTGCCGGCTGCCCTCTGCACCAAGGTTCCCTCACCAGCACCCGCAGCCTGAGCGCGTGGCCACTGCCGCGGGAGGCGGCTGCGAGCGCGGCACCCGGCCGTTGATGGCGCTTCAGTGGCTAGGATCAGCGGCTAGGATCGGCACGCGGCGCACCTCTGCATCAGGTGCAGCCCGGGAGCCGCGTGGACGGGACTGCTTTGGGCAACCCGATACCTGTGGACGCCACACCAACCCGCGCCTTCCCTTCGGCCTCGACCACGCCTCGACTCAAGCCCTCCGCCGCATCGGCCACTGACGGGAGAGGCTCAGGGCTCGAGGCCACCCGGCACCGGCATGTACACGCGCTACCCAAACACATGCCGGCTCCCAGCACGACGCCCACCCGCCTGGCATAGACCTGCTCAGCACGCTCCAGTTCCTCGGAGACGGTGTCGGTTTGCTGCAGCACCCCATCCAAGGCTCCCCCACCCCCCCAACCCTGGCGCGAGTCACACCACATCTCAATGCCCTGTTCAAACCCATGTTTGGACACCGCGCCACCTCGCTCAGCGCAGCCTCCTCGGTGCCAGGCCGAGGGCTGTGCTTCTGGCCATGCATAGGCCTGTGGAGAAGCACCCTTGCAAGGCCCTACGGAGGCCCACAGGGGGCACCGACTCGGGAGGCAATGTGCGGAGAGAGCGTTGTCGGGCGGAGGCCCCACACGCCCTGGAGCTGGCCCTGGGCTTGGCCAGACCCAGCAAGCGGGCGGCGGCGCACTCGAGGGGCGCGATGCGATTGGACGCCCTGCAGGACGGCGAGTGCCCGGCAAAGGCCCCAACCCCAACACCACACCCTTCATCTCTGCCTGCCACGTCTTTTCTCGGTACCCGGGCAGCGCACCGCAGAGTGGCAGACGCCTTCATGTGAAATAGACTTGGGCTGTCGAGTGAGCAGAGGGAAACACCGTGGGGCTCCACGAATTTCAGTGGAGAGGACGATCCTGCAGCCGGCTGGGTGCTCCCGCCGTGCCCCCTACTGGCCCTCCCCGTCCCCCGCCCCCGTCTTAACACCAGGAGGCAGGATCGCCCCTGGGCAAAAGAACCCCACAGAAGGTGGTCGACATGTGCTTTCACGGAGGTCTGGCGCCGGCACCGCATGGCAGCGCTCTGTGGCGCCGGCACCGCATGGCGGCGCTCTGTGGGTGCGCAAACGTCCGCCGGCCTGACCGCTGGTGCCGGCGAGGATTAGCTGTATTAAGCTCTTCACGCCGCTGGCATCGTGAAGCCTACACACTGGTGGAGGGGGTGACCGAGGCGCTGAGCCAGTTTGATGCGCCGGCCGTATGAGCATCTGCTGTCGACTAGGGTGACCATAGATCCCTGGGAGCACTCTCAGTTCTGGACGGTACACCGTCGATCGGCTCCTCCCGTGACTCCACACCCTTTCGCCAACAGCTGGCGCCTTGCTGGTGGTTGGATCCATCGGGGAGCCAGCCTTGGGTGCGACCTTCAGGGCTCGAGGAAGCGGCGGCTTGCCCTGCTTCGCCCTCCCTATGCCCTCACCGAACACGGCGGGTCGATGTGAGGGAGACCGGGGAAATCACAGCGCTTCCTGCCACCTCCGCGGAATGGAGAGCGCTCGCGGGCTCTGCGTATGACAGGTCCTGGATGACGCGGTGGAGCGCTCGAGCACCTGGGCTTGGACTCGGACGATGGCTCCATTTGAAGGCTTTCCCCCGGCTGCTTCTTCGCGGGTTGCTTCCTAGCGCAGCTCGCACGCTTCTCGGGCCGCAGCCCTGGCTTCCCGTCGACAAGTTGTGGTGATGAGCTCTTCGTATGCTGCGTTGATGAGCTCTTCGGCGATTTCGGCGCCTTCTTCGCTGACTTCAGCATCTGCCAGCGCATGATTCCGCAGACCGACGAGCCGAGAAGTTTCAGCTCCAGTGCAAAGAGGCCAGAGACCGTGGGAAGGCATGAGGCCCCTGCAGGACTGCGCGGCGCGATCACATATCATTGGGCGGGGGTGCTGCCTTGCTCTCGCTCTACCACTCCCGCTCGCGCCCGCGGGTTCCTTGCCGTCCGCATTGCTCCTGCCCGGCGGCGTACGACTATGTTGCTGTCGACATAACCCTCGCGAGCTCGAGAAATTCGCGCGATACTTAAAGTAGATAATACGGAAACCGCAAAGGTGCTAGGTTACGCAGCGCAAAGTGTTGATGACAGCCGCGGCCTGCAACCCGAGCTGTCCCGTCCTCCAATTCAAGGCTCAGTCGCGCCTTCCTTCTGCACGCCGCACCTTCCTTTCCTCGGCGCGAAGCGCGGTGCGACGTCCGGGAGAAAACTTTCCTGTGTGCCCCGAGAAAGCACAAAGGTCTGGCCTGATTGTGAACGAACGGAAGGGTTGCCTTCGCGGCATGGCGTGGAGGGTGGCATTTGCACGGGCTGTAAACTAAAAGGGGTGTCCTTGTGGAAGGCAAAAATGATGTGTCGCGTCACGAGGAACCAAGCAGAAGGGAGACACCGGGACGCACAAGGCGAGCACGTCTCGCGAGCACTTGCTGACAGCTGTCAATCTGGGACATCGCACGCGGCGGGACATCTGAGGGTGTGACGCGCGGAACATGAATCTGCCACGTGCACTAGTTTCATATGCGAGGTATAAGCGCACTTTCATGTCGGCGGAAAGTCAAAATGAGTAGTACATCGAATACCCTCTACCAAGGAACCAGGGCGTGTCGCAAAAAAAGTTCGCACCGTATGCTATGAACGAAGTCTTTCAGAAATAAGCGATCAACACACACAAACTAGCAAGCTATTCGCTTTGAAGTATTTCTGGTGCCATTTGCAGCACCAGAGACACCAAAACGTTCGACACTGGCAGCATAATATGGGAATTACCTTTGACGTCGGTGTGCGTTTCATGCACGTGGGATGCTCTGTGCCAACTCTCGACCGGAAAACTACCTGCAGCACTAGTAGGCGTCGTTATGGTATCGCCGGTCACGACCAGTTGCTTTCTGACCGGGGCGGGCCTTGGGGCAAGCTTAGGTCCGACTGATGATCCGAGGGTATCAGATTTATCTCGCAGTTTAACCTCGGGCACTTTAGGCTCATCAAGGACTAGTTGGGAAAACTGCTCGTGGCTAAGTACAAATTCCTTTCGGAGAGGGCTGTATTGTCCAAAAGCACTGTCTTTATACATGCTGTCACTCTACGGGAAAAGGGCGCAAGTGCGACAGAAAAAAATCGACTATTTTTCAATAGTCATCGCCGAATGCGTCTGATGTGCTGAGAATGCCTTCAATTTGGTTATTAGGTGGGGAGACTGAGAAAGTTGTTCCACGCCGTCCTTCTCCAGTTTTGCGTAGTGCCGAGAGGTTTGTGAGCGAAGTGAAAACAGGCCTTGGCCTGAGGAACGCCGAGTCATAATCGGAGACCCTTATGCCTTATCGAGGGAAAACTTCTTGCTTCTCTCCGAAACCGTAACCCTACCTGCGAAAATTTGACCTGCGTTTGTTGCTGCCAGATTCGAGATTGATGCGACTCGAGAGCTTCAGCTACAGTACAGTATCTCTATCACAATCAGCTTGAGCTTCGAGCTTACTCTGGAATCCGAGTCTACGGACCGAAATAGCGCGATTATTACTTAGGGTTTGTAACGCAGATTGAGTTGATGGGCATCCGTAGACTAGAGAGAGTTTAGACGAGCTTCACAATCATCATGTAACGCAGCCCTCGAATCGAATCGCGGGTAGCCACGCGAAGCGCGGCTCGTCTAAACTCTGGGGACGAGAGTAGCTTCGAGCTTGTCTGTTGTCACACGACAACGATGCGATGCGATGACCATGACCCATCGCAGGAGACACACTTGACACTACTAAAAAACCGCGTGACCCCATGCTGATGCTCGATGCTGGAAAATTCTCATCATACACCATCCAAAAAAACTTGCGGGAAGGGGGGGGGCTGCCATCGTTGGGGTACCGTAATTGAATTTAAGGCCCCTTCGGCACATCCCAACTTTTGGCGGACTTCGATCATTTCGGCATGTATCAGAAAACACACTATTAGATATGCGGCAGTATTACTTTACCCAACCGACTCTATCCCAAACGTTCCGTACTACCACGAAATGTGCAATTATCGATATATGGTTTGCAACATACGATGTATAGAGAACCGCACACGATCTTTGTTGATAAGTGTTCACAGCCAATCGAATGCATTTAAACGCGGTGGGAGGGGGGGTACATACACGTTGGCGCCAAGCTAGCGAAGGAAGAGTAGATCCACCAGCGTCGTCGCCGCGTACCGACATGGGGTCTTCGAACGCCATCGATCGACAATTGTGGCTGCGAAGTGTCGGAAGATCGTTGTTCACCATAATATTAGCAATCGCGAAGCGTTCATTCGTCATTCGTCGTTTGACACTAATATGCATGGACTTGGAAGCACTCGTGAACATTGGAGATTGGATGAGATTAGAACACTATTGCACCATCGAACCCTTGCTAACTATATTTCACTACAAGACCAAACGACTTGAATGGCATCACTATAGTGTTCACAATATTTTTAAAATAGCGTGTCAAGTTGCAATGTAAAGCTAATGCGTGTCGTCATGTGTCCCATGTGGTCGTTGCTCATTATGTCGATTCACCGCTTACATATATCCTATAAAAACAGCATTATATGCCATTTTGAGGCGGTGTGACGCCCTAAATATCGAGAATCGCAAAAAGTGGACTGGCCATCCGTTTGCCCGACATCGAAATAGATTAAGGGAAGTTTGACAATAATATAATTGGTCCATTTGCGTCACGCCACCAGTCGCTCCTATTACTACCAGGCGTCCCCGCCTCACTTGCTGATGCCGCCTTTGCCGCGGTTCCTCATCGTCATAGTTGGGTGAAGGTGCCGTGGACACCGTTGTGCCTGCGATCGCTCCCGATGCACTGCCGCCAACTGGTGTAGCTGTGCATGCCACATTGTTGGTCGCACTTTTCCTTATTGTATGTGGCGCAGCATCGGCGTTGGTTGGATATTGTGACACGAATGGTAACTCGATATTGTTGATGAGGTCCACATCCTCCACATGTACTTTGATAGCTACCTTCTTTGGCCTGGGGCTAAGTGACGAGGGCGGGTCATGAGGTTGTGCGTATGGGTTGAATGCCAAACCCTCACCCCTTCACAGCATGAATGAGCATCGGGATCGATAAACCCTCCCGCCATTCCGGATCGACTCCATCGCGCTTTTCAAAACGCCGCATGGACGAGTCTGGCGGAAATCCCAGATTGCGTTGTACCAAACCTGCATGCAGTAGGTATGTGTTTAGTTGTAGTTAATACGGTCAACTGCACCGATGCGGTATATTTGAGCCCCGAAATGATGTTGCTGCACCTGCCCGTCACCCATTCACCACATTTAGAAATGCCTGCGCCGGGAGCGCAAAATGCCCCTGCACCTGCCCGTCATCCCTTCACCACAATAAAGCGGCAACACGCCTGCGCCGGGAGCACAAAATGCCCCTGCACCTGCCCGCCGTCGCCCCCTCACCATACTAAAGCACGCCTCCGCCGGGAGAACAAAATGCCCGCGCACCGCCTGTCACCCATCATTCACCACACTAAAGCACGTGCGCCGGCAGACGTAATGACACGCACGCCCGTCACCCCTTCACCACATGAAAGCACGCCTGTGCCGGGAGCACGTAATACCCATCCACCTACCCGTCACCCCTTCACCATAGTAAAGCGTTCCCTGCGGATAAAGCCTATCGGGCACCGTGTGGGAAGGGTGCATGGGAGTCATGATATCGCGACCTGAAATCGCGAGGTGACCTCATGAGGACGTGACGCATGCGTCGCTCCGTTCTGCTCGCCGACGCTTTCTGGCGAAGCACAATCGTTCGCTCCCAAGATTCGCGCTCTTGACGCGACTTGCGTTTTTTCTGGGGGGGCGAAAGTCTGTCTCTCCATGACACCACCTCACTCCGAAGGAGTGCGGTGCCGCGATGCCAACTTGCTAGGCCGGGCCTAACATCCTACGGTGGTCTCAACGGCAAGACCCTAACAAAACAAACATCATGTAAGACCCGAAGGGGTCTTCTAGGGGAATATACCCGTTCGGTATATTCAGTAATATCAGATAATGCAGTTGAGTGCCGCTTTCGGATAAACATACACTTAAACTGGATATTGAGAAGTATAGAGTGACTTAATAACCTAAACCGCCTAAACCCGGAACGGTCACACAAAGTGTACACGTACTCGTACCCTAGCCACGATCTCAGTCTGGAAACTCTGACTCAGGGGCCTGCCTGTCAGGGCTGCCTGGTCAGAACTCGGCACACCACCTCCATACTGGAGATGGTGTCTAGGGTGCTAGAATACAGCCAAGCAGTGCAATATAGCACACAGCAAAATAGTTAATTAAGCAGCACTAGCTGCACCACCTACTACTGTGCAATTCTGATAAGTTGTTCAGGGTTAAACTGCCAAATGAACGAACACACTACTGCAGTTTCTAAAGCTCTTGGAACTGCCGTAGCAAACACAGGTAATTGCAAATCACAAACTGAAACTCTCAAGATTGAAGCTGATAAAAGAGATCACGGCAAATGAAGTGTAGCCCTTTGTAGATGCCGATGTTGTCAAAGAAAATCCGTGCACCAGCCCCATGCTGGTGCACCACCAGAGTGCTGTCGTCAATCCACCTCGTCCATGGCTGACCCGTAGCCGGAGTCAGCGTCCGAGTGAAGTTCCAGCCCGTAGTAAGAGGGGTTGTTGTAAAATTCAGCCTGTGGAGGAAGGGGCCGGGTAAATATGTCTGCAACGTCCCCATCACCGGCTCGATGCGGTGGAACCGCTAAGTCAATCCCGGAGTCGCCACCACCGTAAAGACCTGCAAGTGTCGATTGCTGATTGCCGTTCAAAGCGGGCTCAACCACCTCCTCCGGCTCATGGTCGGAAGGTGGTGGCGAGCACGGCGGCGACGGCGGAGCACCATCCCAATCAGGCCCGAGGAAGGTGCCCCATGGTCCGAGGTAAGGTACCACCACCTGCGGGTACGAAGGGCCGGGATGCCAAGTCCACGTGTGAGGGTCGTGTGGAGTAATATAGTACCCCTCCGCCCGCCAGTAGTCCGATGGTGGCACCGCCGTCGGCTGAGCACCGGCAGCGGGCATCCCGCTCTCCGAAGCACTGCCGACTTACGCTGCACCGGTGAGTCCAATGCCCAAGAGTCCGAGGAAGCATGCGAGCAATGCAAGGTTAGGCCGAAGGCCGTAGGACGGAGCACCGCACCCAATTGCTGGTTGCGGGCGGCTTGCCGATCGACCGCTCAGGGTTCCCACGAATGATTTTTGAAATTCTGAATTCTCGATCTCCTCGGCCCCCGTGTCCGAAAGAAACTCGTCAAGAGTGCAATGACCGATTGCCTCTGGCTGCTCCACGAATGAATCACCAGCCGGCTGAAAGGAGCATGTTACCGCCGAGATCAACGGGTCCAACGTCATGGCCGGCACATAGCGGCGCACCGGGATCATCTCCACCCCGCCGGGGAACTCCTCCGTCGCCGGATGCACATGGACCATGTAGCCACCTGTAGTAAGGGCACCACCTGCTGAGGCACCGCCAGCGGGCGGCACCACCTGCTGAGGCACACCACTCGCTACGGCATTGTTGGCGGAGGGCGCGTCAACCAGAGCGCGATGTTCAACCACATCCCCACTCTCCACAAGCGAGACCTATGAGGGATGCACGCCCACTCGCTCCTCCATGGCTCGCACCTGGCCGGTGAGAGCCTCCAACTCGGACAGCACTCCGCTGCTCGAGCCAGCCACTGTGAAATCGTACGCGGAGACGTCAATATCGTCGGACTCCCCGCCCGCGAGTACCGCCGGGGGGCCGTATTCCGCAACCGCCGCGGCGAATGCGTCCGACCCATCGTCCGCCGCCACCTGGAATATTTGGCAAAGTGCCAACGTGCACATGGCCTCGTCTGCCCCCTCACCGTCAGCCGGCATACAGTACGCGGCCGTCCCCGCCGCGTTCTTCCCGCCGTAGGGGCATTCTTTGTACCCTTGGTACTTCTTGCCTTCACCCTCTCTACCACAGCGATGGCAGAGGGGAAGGGCGCGCCAATTCTCCCTGTCAAACCCAACAGGCGGGGTAGGACTTGAGCCCGCCCGGAAACCGTCAAGCCCCTTTCCCCGCCGGTTGCGGGGAAAAGCCGCCGCACCGCCGGTCTTCTGGAACTTAATTGCTGCCTCGATCTTCTCCAGTCGCGACGTCAAGAGCCCAAGCACCTCCAGGACCCTCTCGTCGACGCCGGAGTAGGCGGCCCCAGCAATGCCGGGCCCCGCCGCCACTCCCAGCTCCGCCTGCTGCTGCTCCCATGCCACAAAAATGCGAGTCACAAGGTTCGTGAGCGTCGACAGCGGCACGGGGCGGAGGTCCGCGGGCATCGGATACCGCACACGGGCTGCCGCGTAGAACTCGGGGTCGAGGCGCTCGTACAATTTGTACTTGCGCGTCGACTCCGTCGGTGTCCAGTCCTCAGAGCGGTTGTCCCGAACCAGCCGCTGCTCCTTCGCTAGGAGTGGGCGCGGGTCGACACGAGCGGGGTACCTTAGTTGAGAATGCTCCTCTTCTAGAGTTTGAGGTACACCTGGGGGAACGCAACCCTTGATGAAGTCAAGGAGGGCACGCCGCCCATCCCGGTGAGAGACCGAGTCGGTGCCGAGGAGACGAAAATGCTCGGCTGCTGAATCCGTCTTGACAACGTACGCGAGGGTGTCATACAACAGCTCGTTGACCTTCGGGATGACGGCTTTGACAAGGTCGTCGAGATCAAACGAGGACAAATCCAGCCCAGCCGAGCTGAATTCGTTCTTGAGGACGACGACGATCTTGGAGAGCTTCTCGGAGTACTTGGCAGCCTCGAAATACGGATCCTTGCCGCCCAAGGAAAGCTCGCGCACTGCCTTCGCCCATTGGCGATGTCGCCCTTTCGCATAAACCGCGGCCACCTTGGCCACGTTGTCCTCGAACAGCTGCCTCGCGCTCTTAATTCCATCGGAGTCATTGGCGTGCGGAGCTGCCGGGACAGGGACAGACGGTGTGGATGGTGTAGGGGAGTCCCTCACCGCCGGAAGTAGTCTAATTGAGGCGTCAATGCCATTGTCCAGTAACAGACGCCGTCTCGCTCTTGTTGTTGCAGCACTCATTTCTCTTAAAACCTGTAGGAGATCGGCGGTGCGGTTAACGGACACGCGTTGCTGGCGGCTCGGGAAAAGCGAAATCGAAATGCAGCTTCGTCGAGGCGGCGGTGCGGTGTGATGAGGTTGAATAATGGCAAGCTAGCTTCGCCGTCCAGCAAGGCGCCGCGATGCGCGAAATCCGGCGGTCCTCCAAGGTGGGATGGAAAATCAAAACCAAATCTTTGCCGCGGTCCTCACCGTGACGTCAGCTCAAAGATCCCAGCGCACAATCCCAAGCGTAGACGCAACGCGCGTCCACGCACCACCTACGCCAATCGACAAAGCTTAGCCAATCATGGCCAAAGCAGTGGGAGAAATAATAGCGTGAATGGGGTCACGACCGAGGGGAATATACCCGTTCGGTATATTCAGTAATATCAGATAATGCAGTCGAGTGCCGCTTTCGGATAGACACTTAAACTGAATATTGAGAGGCATAGACTTAATAACCTAAACCTAAACCCGGAACGGTCACACAAACTGTGCACGTACTCGTACCCTAGCCACGATCTCAGTCTGGAAACTCTGACTCAGGGTCCTGCCTGTCAGGGCTGCCTGGTCAGAACTCGGCATCTTCTTCAACCCAGCTAGAGTGGCTCCGCCTGCGCCGGCTGGTCGCTAAATGCGTGCTCTAGGGGGTTATGCCCATGTATGTGTTGCGGGGATGACTACTGCCGCAGGCCGCCATAGGATGCTAGGCTCCAGCGCTCGAGGGTGGATGGCGGCGTTGCTCTCGATTGTGGATGAAGACGAGCGCGCCGCCAAGATGCGGTCAACCAATAACGCCCACGTGGTCAGCATCTTGCATGCTTGTCCACTCACTCACATAGGTGTGTGCTCAGCAACTCCCACGCGCATATATTGCGATTTTCGGCATTTGCCTACGCGCATAAGAGACTTGATCCGTTATTTAGACGTGTACGCTGTCAACTCGAACAAAGTCATGAGGGTGCAAGTGGCCCCACAACGAGGGGGCATGCTAAAGCATCTAGCTCCAGCATCTAGTTCACCTCTTCCCCCGAGCCATATACCCATCACCAAGCCTACGACGACATGCTCAGGATCACCGCCCTTCACCAAAGCCTACGCTCAAATCTCACCGCCCTGCTGTGTGTGTAGAATTCTTCGGAGTAGAAACACTAATCGTGATGCCAACATATGCAAAGTAGAAGAGCGACGCAATTACCAAAATTCTGATGTGGCTAAAGCAATCAAAACCAGAATCAGATGTGTTATCTATTCGATAATAATGCACTATCGATCACCGGCTCCTATAGCATTAAGTGCGTTGTGGTAAAACAGGGTTTATGATAAATATATGCGCAACCTGCCGTTGCTGCCCAGATTTTCATCAAGTTGCAGGGCGCGTTGTATACCGTGGCCTGCTATAGATACAGCACCAACACGCAAAGAGAAGCTTTGATCCATACAGCAAGAACACATTATTACATAATTTTATGCATCTTCAGCAACACATCAGAAATTAAATAGTGTTTGCATCGGGTTCATATATTGTTTATCTCCTGCACATTCGCATTGCCATGCATTTCACACGATGCACCTTGCTATGCGCATTTGGTGTGGAAGCTCCATACACCAAACCGTTATATAAGACATTATCACTGCCCGGGCCCTTGCGATGGTGAACTCTTTTAAGGTTCCCCGAGTGTATACAGCCAGCATCAGCAGTTCATGCACCCAAGTCGGGTTTCCCATCTGATTGCTTCTTCAATGTAATTCGCCGCCAACTAGGATGCGGTGTGACCAGGCGAAGCGATTTTGTGATTCCGCTTCTTGTTCTTTCTTCTAATACCTTCTGCTGCAGCTGCCTCCTCCTGAAATGCCCACTCAACATGCCCCAACCTCCGCCACTCGTCCGATTCCCCTGAATGCGCCGCACAGCTTAAGAGCCGAATGCTCATCTGATGTGCAGTTCACAACAAGCTGAATGAAGATGTTCCAATTTACCAATGATCTAACGATGTACGGGACACTGCCACCTGTGTGTATATGCACCCTGGAAGGACTCCATGCCACCGAATTCTGCTCAGTAAGACATTGTGAATTTGCACGATAGGTTAAGAACGTTAAATTGAAGGCAGCTCTCATCCTGGCCATCGATCTTACTCAAATGAACTCATACTGGCAATTCAATTTCATCCTGGTCCTGGTACTTTTTTTCTCGCCCGAGTACTTCAAGAGTCGCTACACGAAAGAAAGAAAAACTGATTGCAGACACCGTCTGTTTCACATTTCGTAGCTTCAAGTATTCATGTGAAAACAATACTCAGGTTCTTAGGACGCAGCTCAAAGCACAGTACTTCCCACTCATATACGACAAGAGTCGAGCTCGCAACACGTTACCTGAGCTATCTTCTCTTTCTCTTCTGCCAGCACCTGCGCGCAACGCAAATAGCGCGGGCGAGCCCACCGCTCTCAGGATGGCCGCCGCCACAAGGCGCAAGCGCGCCCACCGCTCTCAGGATGGCCGCCGCCACAAGGCGCAGGCGAGCCCACCGCTCTCAGGATGGCCGCCGCCACAAGGCGCAGGCGAGCCCACCGCTCTCAGGATGGCCGCCGCCACAAGGCGCGGCGAGCCCACCGCTCTCAGGATGGCCGCCGCCACAAGGCGCGGGCGAGCCCACCGCTCTCAGGATGGCCGCCGCCACAAGGCGCGGGCGAGCCCACCGCTCTCAGGATGGCCGCCGCCACAAGGAAGGGCCTTTGACTCAATCAGGCAGTCCCGGAAGGGCCTCTGACTCAATCAGGCAGTCCCGGAAGGGCCTCTCGCGCATCAGGCAGGAGGTCGACGAGGAGTTACTGCTCCCGTCCATCGCAGCAACTCTCGCTGGTGTGTGCTTGGAACACTGATGCACCATGCCACCCGTAGATTATGCCAGGGTTCATGTCGGGATAACGGGTGATGTGACAGGCGAGGTGTCGACAGAAAACCTGCTCAAATGTAAGAGTGGGTTCCTCCTCCTCCTCCTCCAACTGCTCCTGGATGGCATCGGAAGGCGAACCATTCGGCCACCCACCGCTCTTCAGCTGTGCCCCCCCCCAACAATATCTGATATTAGTCCATATACCATTCCGCATATTTCAGCCCTCGCGCTTCCCGCCACTTCATCCATAAGGTCAGCAAAGTGTGTCAACCAATGGCGCGCCGGTCATCGATATGCGCCATAGTCTACCGGAACAAGCGCGAGTCATCCAATGGCGCGCCGGTCATTGAGTCGCATCCTGGTCACCGGAACAAGCGCGAGTCATCCAATGGCGCGCCGGTCATTGAGTCGCATCCTGATCACCGGAACAAGCGCGAGTCATCCAATAGCACGCCGGTCATTGAGTCGCATCCTGATCACCGGAACAAGCGCGAGTCATCCAATAGCACGCCGGTCATTGAGTCGCATCCTAGTCATCAAGGCGCACAATGGTCATCAAATCGGACCTCAGTGATGGCATACCACCCTAAGAACCGAGTCGAATCTCAGTCATTTCTCTTTTGCTCGAATCCTCATTTGTCAAAGGCAGGCACTGCAATACATTTCATTAAATGATTTTGTAAAGTGATTGAAAATGCATTTTGTGCTTTTTAAATGCTTTCTAAATTCAAGTTTGATGAGATGTCCAGACTCTCTGTGCAAGTCACCAAAAGGAAAGAGTCGTCTGGGTCGGGAGCGGTGGGAAGACCAAAAGGAACAGAGCTGAACAGGCGTGTCGCTTCGTGGCTACTTGTACATCCTGTTTGTGTCACGGAGCTACATGTGTCATTCGGCTCTACTGCAGCAGGATTCACGGATTCTGAAAGTCTGAAACCACAAAAATCTGTTGCACTCCAATTTGAACATTTCTCTTTTGCTCAAATCCTCATTTGCCATGAAACCAGAGATGAAACCGTGAGGCACACAAAAGAAATCTGATCTTTGTCACTGTGACCATGTTAACCACTCGAAGTAGTAGTTCATGTCTGCGTCCCTCAAAGCTGTCGGGTCAATGTAGTGTTGCACTGCAGAAGAGAACTGTGACCAACCTCCAAAGAAACACATTTTCTCCATTGTCACACCTACAGCTCAAGCACACGTCGTGGCACCCTTCCGAGTACTGTGTGCAGAAAAATGACCTCCCTCCGGGGGTTTGCAATCCAGCTCGCTGAGAGCCAGACCCATCCAGTCATTGGCAACTGAAGCCTTGAAGTTCTTCGGGTCCTCGCGTAGCAGCCAGTAGGCATCAGGTTGAGTCTTCCCAGATCTGCTCCAAGCTGCGTCACGGTGAAACTCCCAGTGCAAGACCAGCTCCCTCAAAAGAGCCACTCCCCTCCTAGGGATGCACAGGCGTCTCTTCACCAGGTGGTGCCGCCGTCCTTTCTCTTTTAGCAGCACCACAAAGAATTCACTGTCGCCACAATGAACGTGTTGCCGTGACAACGAAGTCTCCGTGTCCGGTCTGCCAAAGCTCACAAAGGCAATGACCACGTAGGATAAAAATCCCGTAGCAGCCGCAGCTCTTCAGAAGATCGCGGTGTCAACTTCAACGCTGCTTCGTGTGTACGTCATACGTGTCCCGCTGGCATCCAAGTCCGCTAGCTCTCGATGTTCTCCTCCTGCACCGCCAGCTCCGCCTGGATGGTTGCCATCCCTTTCACAGCTCGGGTCACAACACGGCCCTTCGCTGGTCCAAGAAATCGCAGGTCCTCGTGGTAGTTGTTGATGGCTGAAAGGTACGGCTGCAAGGAAGCTGACTTGATGCCCCCGTCCTTCAACACCGAGGCGATGTACAGTAACACAGTCGCCTCCGTCGCTGGCAGCCACGGCCGTTGGTGTTGCTCACAAAATAAAATGAAGCGCCGCGCCTTCGGCCCGTAGTTGCTCATCGTCGTGTCCAGCAGCGCTTTCTTCTGCATTTTCACTAAACTTTGTGAGCCGGGACTGTCCCAACTCACTCCTCCACCGCTCACAGAGTGAGTGCGTGAGGAAGTTTTCTACAGCAATACCGCACTTGTTCTCTTCGTAGTCGCCTCCGCGGTCAGTGTTCTCGCCGTCCGCATCTGCTGCCTCGCCCGAGCGGTTAATGATTTTGAAGTTCTCCTTGGACAGGTCCAGTGTCTCATCGTCGCCGTCGTCGTACAGCACGTGCGCCTTCCCGTCCTCGTTGAACTCCTTCACCACACCCGGGTAGAAGCAGTCATCGTCCTTCCGAAACACCTCGATTTTTGAGCCCACGGTCACCTCGCCCGCTGTCGTACACGTAGCAGAGCTCCTTCGCACTTCGGCAGCGTAGTAACTCACGGGCGCGCCTCGATGAAGAACATCACAGCGTCCCACTTTGAGGGCCCGAGCAACTCGGACCCTCCCAGCCTGCTAGGAGTGAACAGGTCCTTGCGCCGTGGCATGATCACCACCTCGGTGGCTAGGGCCTCCAACTCCTTGAACCAGGACTGGCCCGGCCAGTAAGGAGCCACCACCGCAGCAGCGGCCCCCTCCTCCCGCAGCTTGTGCGCCACCTCGTCCGGCAGCGCCCACGGGGGGTTCACCCAATTGTTCTCCCCCCGCCAGTCGTACCTCAAAGCGTCCACTCCTTCGTACTTCGGGTCCTTCCACGCAGCGTAGTACCGAGGAAACTGCGCGGAGATCTCGGAAGCGAACCGGTCCACCATGAAGGGGCCCCACTGCTCGCTTGCCCACACGAACCACTCCCGATTGAGTCTCCAGTCGTCTAGATCCTCGCAGCGAGAAAGGTTGTCGGCCCACACGTTGGCCTCGCTGCGGATGTAGCAAGCCTGCAACTCGATATCGTGCAGGTCGAGGAGCAACCACAGTCTCCGCATTCTCCTCATCAGGTCCGGGTTCCTGGAGGTGAAGTGTGAAAGCATCGCCACCACCGCCTGGTTGTCGCAGTAGAGTCGTACGACCTTGCCCTCCAGCTCCTTCAGGAACGCCTGCACGGTCTTGTACACGGCTTCCAACTCCAAGTGTGTGATGTGCCAGTTGCGCATCTCGTCCAACCAGAAACCTCTCGCGGGAACTTGAGGTTCAACACTCCTCCCCAGGCCATCATCGAAGAGTCTGTGTGCACCTTCGCTCTCGTCGGGGACCTCCAGATCTTGCGCCCTTTCATCCTGCTCATCACAGGCAGCTTGGACCACCATTCGAAGTCCCCCCGAGCTGCACGAGAGATCTTTACCTTTGCTCCCCAGCTGCGTTTCTCTGCCAGCACGAAGTAGAGCTCCCGTAGGTAGAGCCGCGCTGCCGGTACCGCCAAGTACACGGATTGGCAGAGTCCCGTGAAGGAAGCCACTCTCCTGGCAGGAATCCACCTCCGATTTCTCGCTGTGTCGCACAGGATCTCCTTCGCTCTAGTGTGGATCTTGTGTACCCGTCGTTCTGTGACACGGAATTGTCTCAACTTCAAATCCACCTCCAAATCGAGGTGCTCCACTACCTGCGCAGGCTCCCATTTGCCCTTCTTCTCGTTCCGCCGATGGCCCAGCCGATGAAGCACCAGTTGAACTTTTTCTCGACGCAGAAAGCCTTCTCGCTAAGAGTCGACCAGCACCAAAAAATCGTCCATGTACGGTAGTACTCGCATCCCGCTGTGACGGTTTGCGTCCTCGCCAACACCACCTGCTTTGCGACGAACTGACCATCGTTGTCGTTCTGCGGAACCGTCCCGCAACTTCCTGATCTCCCTGCGATCTCCTGCTGCCTGTGGAGAACGTAGAGCTTCCACCATCACGCGTACAAACTTGCAGAACACCCTCGGAGCGTCGTTCCACCCGAACGGTACCGCAGAACATTGAAGCAGGTCTCCTTGTAGGTCGAACTGCATAAAGCGCTGAAAGTCCGGGTGAATCCCCAGCGCATGAAAACCGTCTTGGAGGTCGAAACTGAAGCACCAGTCGCCCGGCTTCGCCAGTCTTCGTAATTTGTTCAGTGTCTCCATCTTCACGCGATTCTTCACACACCACTGGTTCGGCCATCGGAAGTCCACCACCAGTCTCCACTTGTTCGTACCCAGTTTCGGCACCAAAAAGGCGCGAGAAACGTTAGATCTTCTCGTCGCTCTTGTCCACGCTCCATTCTGTAGCAACCTCTCCTTTTCCGCGTCCAGTCAAACCTGCTGCTGACGCGTAGCATCCCTCAGTGAGACACCGTGGTCGAACGGAGGCGGAGGCCCGCGCTTCCACCTCAATTTCACCCCGTGAGTAATCCACTGCATCACTTCGGAACCGGTGCCCGCCACGCGCCATGCACCTGTTGCTGCACGGTGAGTTTCCCCTAACCAGCGCCCGGAGAGGGCTGTCGCGCTGGACGGGGTAGCGGCACGCACATCACGCATCGGCCGCGGGCTTCGCGCCCCGGCCCTTACCGCCTTTTCCGGTAGGCTTCTTACCGTCCTTCTCATCATCGTACTTCTTACGCTCCTTCCAGCGCTGGTCCCGGTGGTCCTTCACGACCCGTGTGTCCGAACTCGCTGCATTTTTCGAAGTAAGGTTCAGCATCGCCTTGCCGCGGTTCTTGTCGATGTCATTCAGCCACTGCTGCAACACCTCGTCTGCCACCACGCCGTCCGCTGTCTGGTAGACCCTGTCTTCCACGAACTGCAGCTTCGCACGTAGAGCGTCAGATCCCCCACGCTGTGAAGATCCAGGCTCCTGCTCCAGCTGCCCGCGCAATTCCAGCATCGTCCATCTGTTGCACAGCATCGCGTACACGCCGTGCACAGAGTTGGTCACCGCGTGAAAACGTTTCCGCCAGTCTTGGCCCGATAACTCGCAGTCCTCATCCGCATCCAACGTCTCATTACATTCACACACCACGTCGTGTAAGTAAGGCAGCGCCGGAGCCAAAACTAAGCACTCGTACTTCATCGAAGAGTTAGACTTCTTAGCGAGAGCGTCGTAAGTCTTGTTCCCGTGCAGGTCGTAAAGCTGCGGCATTCTCGATGTCAACGTCGCCAGCCGCTGCGGGAACGGATTGACGGAGGCTGCTGGCACGTACGACAGTTTCCTCCTTCTCTCCAGAGCAGTTTTTGCCACGGTGTCCGGGTCCCATGTCCCAGACCTCGCTGCAACCTTCGCTTCCAACGCAACGTTGATCTGTGATTGCCGTTGAAGCTCACCACGCAGCAGGCGATGCTCCTCTGCCTACTGCCTCTGCATTTCCAGCAGCTCCCCTTGCTGCTTTTGCATTGCCAAAATTTGTTGCATCAGCACTTCCTGTGTAGACAGTGCTGCGGGGGAAGGGGAAGCCTGTCCGATGTCGGGCTTCTCCGGGAGGGGAGGGAAATCCTCTGGATCCTTGTTCTTAGCACTTCCCGTCATTCTTGTCCCTCAAAGGAGTCACAGTGAAGTAAATCGCACTGCTTTCGCCGATGTGAAGCCGTCGTTTTGAAGTCGTAACGCTGTCCCCGCGACTTCGCTGCTAGATCTCTTGTCGTCGTTCGATCGCCGTCGTACAACCTAGTGGTCTAGTCACTACCTACTCTACGGTTTACAGGTGAAACAGGTGAAGAAAATTTTACAAAATCCGATTTGCAGTGTCCCTCACAGAGTACCCAGTACCGTAGGTACCCGTGAAATTCCTGTTTGCAAGAGCAAAAGGAACAGAGCTGAACAGGCGTGTCGCTTCGTGGCTACTTGCACATCCTGTTTGTGTCACGGAGCTACATGTGTCATTCGGCTCTACTGCAGCAGGAGTCACGGGTTCTGAAAGTCTGAAACCACAAAATTTTTGTTGCATTCCAATTTGAACATAATTAAGCACGCTGGTGATATGATCTCTCGATTCGAGGGCCAAAATATAATCGAGCCGAGGCCAGCATCTTGCATGCTTGTCCACTCACTCACACAGGTGTGTGCTCAGCAACGGCTGTCGCCTACAGCCGCAAGCGGTTTGCATCCGGATCCCTTCGATGGGTCATGCACTGACTGAATTTCAGTTACGCAACGCTATTGCCACTAACTAGATACCACGCGCCAGTGTCTACGAGGAGAATGTAATATTCCATTTGCCTGGCGTGCTGCTCCTGTCCGGCAGCGTGCCACATTCATTCTGGGGGCGGTCTGCGGGACTAACCTTGTGTGGCCACTCTATATGTAATGCCTCCTGCTTATCGATGAGCTTTTTTACGTCTGCCATTGGGCCCCAGCAACAGACCCCCCATCATACTCCCACACGCTTCCCACTCGGCCTCGCACAGATCACAGCTCGGGCATGCCCTTCACCGCTCGGCCACCGTCTAGCGCGGTCACAGCTGCAGCAATGTCAAGGGTGAATTTGCAGATCTCCCCCGCACATGAAATCCAAGGGGGCTTGTGGAAGTGCCTCGGCATTCGGAGCTCGCGTGAGGCCATCATGGTCGTCATGCCTGGGGGATGGCTGTCATGCCTGGGGGATGGCTGTCATGCCCGGGGGATGGCTGTCATGCCTGGGGATGGCTGTCATGCCTGGGGATGGCTGTCATGCCTGGGGGATGGCTGTCATGCCTGGGGGATGGCTGTCATGCCTGGGGGATGGCTGTCATGCCCGGGGATGGCTGTCATGCCTGGGGGATGGCTGTCATGCCTGGGGGATGGCTGTCATGTGCATGCCCGGGGATGGCTGTCATGCCTGGGGGATGGCTGTCATGCCTGGGGGATGGCTGTCATGCCCGGGGATGGCTGGCATGCCTGGGGGATGGTTGTCATGCCTGGGGGATGGTTGTCATGCCCGGGGGATGGTTGTCATGCCTGGGGGATGGCTGTCATGCCCGGGGATGGCTGTCATGCCCGGGGATGGTCATGCCCGGGGGGTGGCTGTCATGCCTGGGGGATGGTTGTCATGCCCAGGGGATGGTTGGCATGGGAATTTTGAAAACAGTTGGTTTGGATTAGAAAGACGGACGGCAGCATCGGCACATTCTTATGGGAAGCGCATGGTGCAGCGATGGACGGAGATTCTGGAGTCAAGCTGTGATCGGGTGGTGCTGCTGTGTCTGGGAAGCGGAGAGGGGTAGATTTGTGGGCAGATAGGGGACCAAGTTGGGATGCGGGAGGGTGAAGATAGCGGTGATCTTGGGAATATCAGCAGCGGAGGTTGTAGCGCACCACTTGCAGATGGCAGGCGGCCGAAGCGCTCCTGCAGGTTACGCAGCTGCTCCTGTGACATGTGACAAGGGGAAGCGCAGCGGCTCACAGAAGTCAGCCCCACCATTGGTCCGACCATCAGCCGGCAGCAGGGCACAGCTGTACGCTAGCTCTAGCCACACACCCATGAGCAGCACAGCAGCATGGACGCACAGATCCCAGCACGCCTAGCGCCCTCTATCCACGACGGCGATACGCATCATCTCAGATGGCATGGTACGGGTAATGCATTAGTTTCGGGTATAAGGTGAATGCAGGAGTGCAACATGGGTGCATCTTCGTAACTGACCCTCCTCATGGCATAGCGGGTAAAAAAGGGAGTGACCGACTCACGGGGGGGAAGATGCCAGAGGTCAGGTTGTGGGGGTGACAGGGGTCGTGAGAGGGGTGTATGCCTGGTGGCTCTGGATGCGCATGCGCTGACTGAAGGGCAGCTCCCGTAGCTGCGCCTCGTCCATCTCGCACATCCCGCCTTTGTATCTTTCGGCCACCGCTTTGGCGTTTGCCAGCGTTTGGGGGCCGGGAGGGGCCGGGCTCAGTGTCGGTTCCGCTTGAAGTGAGAGGGGCGAGGCGGAGGCCTCCTGCCATAGAACGCCCCCAACCCAAACAGGATTACGGGCGGTTGGGGAATTGCCCCGCACGATATGTAGCCGCAGGTGCCCTTGGAAAAGCAGTTTGCCGAGCAGGGGTCAAAACCGGAGCTCGCAGCAAACATCCGCGTCGCAGGGAAGCGTGTACACGAGTAGAGCGGCTTGTCCGAGCCGCGCCCGGAGGCCCACGAGCACGAGCAGCCCCCAGAGCTGGGTAGCCGGCGTGCAGCCACCAGGACGATAAGACCACACGGGTACTCGTGTGCAGCTGCAGACTTTTGGACAGTGCGCCGCAGACCACCTCTGAGACACGGCAGTGCCCCGGAAGCGTGTGCTGAATCCTTTCACCCCCAGCGAGGGTACATCGTGCAGCCCACTTTGTTTTCAGTGGCATTCGGGTAGCTTCGGGATGCTGGCTGGCAAAGGGCAAAGGAAGCGGTCCGTTTGTAAGCACACTGAACGGCATGAGATCGGCCAACAAAAGCCAGCCCACCATCATCCCAGTGGATGTGAGAAGCAAAACAAGAGCAGGGCGGGGCCGTGACAACGTCCGTTTGTAAGCACACACACGCACACGCTATGAGCATAGCAGCGTGGATCACAGCATAGCACATTGGCGTGAATCACTGCCGGTTGCGCAACATCCATGTCACGCAGTGAGCATGTGCTGGGGGCATGCCCCCCTGGCGGCTCACTCAACATGCGCAGCAAATACCGCCTACACGGGTGATGCAGGAAAGCTGAAAGCAAAGGCCGGCAGTGCAGTGCTCCAAAGCACACATCATGGGAGACACAGAGAACGGGTCTCCCTGCCTCTAATTGAACCTACCGATCTACCAGCTACTCAAGACGGAGTACTTGCCACGCACTCACTCCCACAACGTACAAGTGGCGAAACGTGCGAATGTCTGCCGGGGAGGGTGAACTAGCTGTTGGGAAAACATACTGTGCACTTGCTAGAAACGATACGAGAGCAACTCACAAGAGGGCGTAAGCTCCCGCAGCGAGCCGCAACCGGCGGCACACCTCCCTGGCGCCGGACGAGGTCAGTCTCTAGACATGGGCAGTACACCTGATGAAGGGAGGAAACATAAAATGGACGTAAACGGAGCGCAAAGGCGACCGCACACTAGGGGGGCTAAGCGCACGGAGTTTTCCTCGAGCGGCGGGCGTAACGTGGGTAAGGACCGTCAGGCTGGTGGTGCACCGGCGATGCCTTGATTCCAAACTCGGCGACCAGATCAGCTAGGCCGAGCTCGGTACTTGGGGAGAGACCTGGAAGCGGAAAAACATGCAGGTAGGGTGGGGAAAGACATAAAAACGGCGGGTAAGGGGCAATAGACGGGCAGGAAGGGTGGGGAAAGACATAAAAAACGGCGGGTAAGGGGCAATAGACGGGCAGGAAGGGTGGGGAAAGACATAAAAACGGCGGGTAAGGGGCAATAGACGGGCAGGAAGGGTGGGGAAAGACCAGCCTGGGCGCCGGGGCTAGATGCTACCCCGGCGAGACGGGCAGGTAGGGTGGGGAAGGACCTGGGCGCTGGGGCTAGATGCTGTCCTGGCGAGACGGGCACGTAGGGTGGGGAAGGACCTGGGCGCTGGGGCTAGATGCTGCCCCGGACAGCCTCCTAGCCTCTGCTGCGCTGTCACTTGCGGCCTCCGCGAGAGCCGCGGCGGCCTTCTTCGCGCGGCCCTTCTTGCCCTTGTGCGGGGAGGGTCGCGCGTCCTTGGCCGAGGCCGCCTCCCCATCGTGCGCGCCCGCGGCAGCTTGTCGCGCCTCACTGCTCGGCAAGGCTGCGGCGCTGGGACCGCCCGCGCTCAGGACGTTGTCATAGCTCTCCATCTGCTGGTTGGTCTCGGCGGCCTGATGGAGCACTTTGATCAGCTTCTTCAGGTCCTCCTGATGCCACAGCGGAGCTTGCATGATTAGGCCGGGGCATGGGAGGAAAGGGAAAAAGAAAAAGCGCAAGGAACAAGCCGCCGTGTCGACGGACAGCAGACAGTTGGTGTGCAGATACGCTCCAGTGTCACCCTCCTAGTCTGCGTGCCTATATTGCTCGCGCAGTCGTCTACTACCCTTGATCTTATGTCACTTATGTGGTCTTCCGAGCCTGTGTCACTCGCGCGCGATCTTCCGAGCCTGTGTCACTCGCGCGCGATCTTCCGAGCCTGTGTCACTCGCGCGCGATCTTCCGAGCCGGTGTGGCTCATGCGCGGCCTTTTTAACTTGTGCGACTCACGTGCGTTATTCCGAGCCTGTGCTACCCTCGCGCGATCTTCCGGTGCCCGCGACCCTGTGGCAGCCCAGCTCTCCAAGGATGTTGTGGAGGGGACATAAGTCGGAACGTTGCGGAGCACCATGACGGTCGTGGAACTATCAGATTGAGAGAAGACGGTTGAGCCAGGAGGAATATCGCAAAGAAGGGAACATCGCTGTCGGCACGATTGGCGGTCACTATTTGACCGGCGCTATTGAGCGAAAGAGAAGGGTATCCCTGGCTCCAGTCTGGCGCGCGAGCGGCTGGATACAACGCGCGAGCGGCTGGATACTCGCGGCAGGAAAGGCAGAAAAGGCGGCCAGGCACATGGGAGGAGGGAGGAGCGCGGAGTCCTCGTACTTGCATGAGACGCATCACCATCACTTGGACGGAGCTGAGGCTGCCGTGATTTCCAAAGGTGCAGGCGCCGTCATCAGCTATGATGAGGGCCACCTGCGCGGCAAATTCCCTTTGAATTTTACGTGGCATTTTCAAAGGCGACAAGGTGGCGTTTATTTCGACCCTCGAACACAACCTGCTCCAGATAAGCTTGGTAGAAGGGAACTGACCTCTCCAGGAACTTTGCGAGGGGTGTGCCGACGGACGCTGATGACTTCTCCGGAGGCATTAAAGCGCACTGTTACGATCCCGCGTTTCTGGAACAACACCAAAACGAGCAGAAGTCAGAACATAGAAAAGAAAACACGTCAGATGCTGCAGCTGCGATCACCAGAGGTCAAGCGCTCGTGCGAGAACCGAGGTTTGGACTTCCGACCCTGCAAGTTCGAGAAGAGCACGGATGAAAACCGAGTGCAAGTTGCTAAAGGAAACTTCAGAAAATCAGTGAAAGGGGCGCAGTTGTGTAGCGCTTTTTGAGTGAAAAGATCTAGAGGTTATTGACATATTGCGTAGAAGTCGCACAGGTTCCAATAATCTGTTGACCCGTTTCCAGAAAAGTATACGTGCTAAGTCTAAGAAGTGATATTCGCAGGCTCACCTTCAAGTATGGAAGCAGGGTCGCCAGATTTTTGTCATACGCGACAGCCCCCTTTCTCTCCCATTGCCGTCTCTCCTCGTCTGTCTCCTTACTATTTTCTGCGAGACGCTTGCGCATGAGCGACTCTGCGGTCCCACTGATATCACCACTTGCTACTGCTACTTGTACAATCGCCTTCTCGCGCACAAGTTCGAACTCACTCATTAAAAGAATATCCGTCACGAAGAGTTTGTCCCTCTAGCAGTAGTTAGGGTTTGCTCCGAAGAAACAACAAACCTTTTCGGAAGAGTTTGGAAACTGTTGCATGGGGGAAAACTCTATGTAAACTCGAGTAGGGCGAGCTTCCGCGGATATGGCGAGCTTAAGTGTAAGTTGCCACGTGTTCTCGTTACCAATGCAGGCACAAGCACTCTTCACTCACCCCAGCTTTCAGCAACAGCGGGTAAGTTTGAACCGGGAAATCCATGAATTCGAAGCGGGAAAATCGACATTCTGCACACTTTCTCGAAATTCGTGTGCTCAGCGTCCAGTTTGATATTACGCAGTTTTCAATCGAATGGAGCTTGATAGTTTTTCCGCCGCTTGAAATTGAAACCCTGGCCTGTCGACACTGTGGAAGTCTTCCACAGCCATAGTCTCAAGTCTCAGTCTGAAGTCCCTTTATGTTCAAGCTTCAACTGTCACTGTCGTGTGATTTCATTCGATTGCAATGCTGGACCTCGCTCCTGTCCTCACGTCACTCTCACGTCGCGTCGTGTCGCGTCGGGCGGTCGGTAGAGCTGCCCAACTTAAACTGGTCCGTTCATTTTTGAACCGTCGCGCGTGGCAATTTTCCGAATCCGACAGTCCATATACGATTTCAGAGATTGAAATACGATACATTCCTTTGTTGCTCCCCACTTTGTTCCCAGGAATCTCTTCGGACCTTCCGATGTTCCCGATCTAAAAACATTGGACGGCTCAACTTTAGTTGGGCACCCCTAGCGGTCGGGGACACGGGGAGTACAGCAATTTCATGACCTAATCAAACGTGCATTTTCAAATTCGAAATTGGATTTTCGATGACGACGATGACTCGAAAATTACGCCAGACACTGTGTATAAAATTATTTTCGATCTGACGGTACAGTTACATGTACACAATCATCGGACGCAGATAAATCGGTGTTGGGACGCTCGAGACAGTTTAAAACTGTTTCTTAATCACTTTCGACTCCCCGTTCACTTCAAAATACACTGCTGTTGTTGACCCGGGTCAGCAGCAGCGGTGTATTTTGTATCATATAATTATTATTGCACTGCATACCATACAGCATATCACAGTGCATGTATGCATACACTCTTCAATTGCGAACTCATGTCCAACTGCACGTGATCAGCTTCGCCTCCCTTGCGCGAAGATGATCACGTGAGGTTAGCCATCCGCACTACAACGCACCCGCACGAACATACGTAATCACAAACTTGTATTCAAGTTCCTTGTGTCACGCACAATAAACAAGTTTATAGGTTGCCAGGTTTGTTCATTTCGCTTGAGTGGATGAACAATCTACGTGACCTAGGCGACTCCCCGGAATGTCGGTGCTCAAGGAATGGTATACATTCCTTGACGCGACCATAGTACCGTGCCGCTTGCTTAACGCATAGTGCAAGGCATACGATAAGTTCCGGATAAGGTCAACCGGGTGAAACACGAATGGTTGCAGATTTCAGCGCTCTCCGCAAACCCAAACCCGATGGCGGCATCCTACCCTACCGGATGTTGGAATAAAGCGATTGTCCGGACACCGCAAGAGGGTCAAAGGCATACATAAGTCCTCTATATATGCCTTTTTAAAACTACCTATGGTGTCCGAATTCCCCATGATGTTGTCGTTCACTGATTTTCAGAGGCCGCGGCATCATCTGCTGGACTTCGGGTTTAGGCTTAGTTATTATGGGCTCTGACTAGCCCCTAGCCTGACCCTGCTTCCGTATCGTGTCCGTGACATCCTAGCACTGTACTGTACTGTACAGTACAGTACAGTACAGTAGTACAGTCTTGTTTCACTGTCTGGGTTTCCGAGAGCATAAAGCCTCGGCCAGACACTGTTTAAGTGATTATCAGTTTGATCTTCAGGGAGCTTAGCCGGACAGCGGATCTGTCTTTCTCGCAGGTTATGGCCCGCACCGGCTTTCCGGTGGTTCTGATGATGGCGCAGCGCCTTGTTGTTGCCATGTTCGGCTAAGTAGGACGTAGGAGGGGCTGAGCGCCCACTTGGGCGGTGGTGTGTTATTCTCACGGTATGGCCTTTTAGCTTGGCACTGATGGCGGCACGCCTTGTGCTCGCCTTCGCTGCGCAGGAGATCAGCAATTTGTGACGGATTATTTTTTTTGCAGCAGTATCGTCGCAACGAGAGTTGATTTGCTTCATGTGCCACTAGCTCTGGCGAGGTCGCTCCACACGTTGCGGATTTTGGCCGCTCTCATGCTTACGCTCACGACCTGTGAATTTTGATCTGTTCTGCTGAGACTTCTACGGGGTATCTGGCCGCTGTGACAATTCTTACACCACCACCTTGCTTAGCTCAACCTTTCCATTGTCTCTCCATCATGGTTGCTATAGCAAATAGAATGACGCGGTCTCGCGTCCGTAGATTAGAAACGATTTTTGATGATGTGGATGCACAGCACTCAGCGACACCACAGACACCGCTGCTGCCGGCTCCGACCACCGCAGCTGCGAGAGAGATTCTTGAAAAATGTCAGCAGCTAGCTCGAGACAATATCGATAGAAAAGTTGCCAAGGTCGTTGCCACCAAAATTCTCGGAGACAAATCGGAGCGCTTCGCTGGTACAGAGACAAACGCAGTGGACATTTTTTCACAACTTATGCATGAGCTTCGCGCACAGTTTCTACTCCAGTCACAGGCATTTGCTCCCCTGTTTGACTTGGCCGACATGGCTGTTGAGGCTAGGCATGAGGCCAATGAATTGCTGCTTTCGGCTCTGATTTTTCTGGCTCGACCTGGCTCGCCTGCTCGTGACTGGCTTGAGGCCTCTGGGTCTGACGTTCCTGGGGATGGCAAGCGTGCTGCCCTTGAGGTGGTACGTTGGTTCCTAGCTCTCTGTTTTCCCGTTTCCCCGATGCTGTTTGTAATTGTACGGCTGCTTCACAAGTGGTCCCGACCGTATTTGTGAGTAATGTTCTTTTGGAACTTCTCGATTTTGCATATTTCTGCGGCAGTTCTCGCGACTGACTCGATTTTGCGTCAGTGTATGCGGAAACATACCGCGGATACCATCATATATTGGCATGCAAGGTGTCTAAGGTGTATGTGAATACATCTTACATTGCTGGGTTCAAATCCCAACACGCCAACTTGCATGTGCTGAGTTATTTGATTATCGTTCGTTGCATGTTTGCGTGGAACCAAAATTTCTTTATCATATTTAAATCATTTGTATATAGCACCTACTGGCAAAATTCCGATGTAGCATCATTTCATTAGCTCACACGTCGGAGCGTTCAATCGAGCTTCCGCTTGACATGACATGGCATGGCATGGCATGCCATGCCATGACATGACATGACATGACATGCCATGACATGACATCCCATGACATCCCATGACATGACATGGCATCCCATGGCATCCCATGACATGTCATGATGACATGACATGATGACATGCCATACCGATGCATGTCCAAGAGCCAGAGCGCGAGCGCGGACGAGAGAGCGAGAGCCATGTGGTATCAGGTATCCAGGTATGAGGCATGGGCACGGCATGGCACAATGGCAGATGGTTTGGGGGAAAATCTGGAGCGTTGAAAAGAGTACATATTTTTATTTGTGACGGCCCCAAATGTCTGTTTGATCCGAGACGCCCCATGGATCGTGCGATGCACAAAAACGAAATATGCATCCAGGCTACAATATACATATATACATATACATATACACGTATACATATACATATACATATATACATATTTCCCACTTACTGTCAGTTTTCATAACGGTGATTGATTACTGTACAGAAATGACTATCTAGCAAGTAACGGAGCTAGGTCACGGTCACGGATGACACACACTGCGAGGGGTGAAGCTAGGAGAAGCAGGCCCCCACACAGTGGGGGCGAATCGGCTTCCCCGTGATACTCCTCGAGAGCCACATTTTGGACACGAATTTGTCCTTTGACGTATCACATTTGATAACTAGCACGGACAACCCTCTGGGACAAGAAGGGTCACGTTGCATATTACTCCCATTTTGTAGCGGTTTATCTGATCCTGAGAGTACTTGGATACCGCCAAGTTCTAACGTCACCATTGTGATGATAGACCTCGGACGGTATTGAAGATGTTGCGTCTTGTTTCGCACCGTATATATCATGCTTCTTGTTCTCCGTTCAGTCCGTACGTGGGACCTTATGCTGAGCCATATATGAACAACGAGGACATCCGCGCGCCATTCCAGTCGGCCGACGGGGGTTTCGCTACAGTAAAGGGGATTAAACCATAATGGAAAATAGTGCAATGCGAAGTCGGCCCGGTATTTCACATACAAGCGCAGGCATTGTTTATTACTGTGCATTGTACATGCATACTTCCCTGTGTCAACCGATGCACTGCGCATTTATGTTTCCACAGAAAGCAGTCGGGAATCGAAGCTTGGAGTTGCATACTGGTTGTTCCCCCTGCTACGCTAGTACTGTAGGTGTACCCCTTGGTGTCACATCAGCATCATGCCGATGTGACATGCCACGAACACACGATGTGGCGTGTCACTCGACCGTAGACGTAGATGTAATCATTTCCGATTGCGTCGAAGTAAAAATGGCTCATGTTTTCACGGCACGCGGTGACGCTGACGTGGTCAGTGCAGCTGCAGCTGCAATGATATTGACACGTCATATCACTATGCAACATCGCAGCCGCTCGTCTTCGGCAGTCCGCAGTGTGTACGTCATCTTTGAAGTGGCTATCGTATCATCAATCAAAAGCGGGTAGAGAAAATAAACAATAACAACGCAACACCACCACCACCAACATCCTTACCATATTTGGGTTGAGGGGCTTACAGTCACCATCCGCGTGACTCTTCTTGCTGTCTTTCCCTTCAGTCTGGTTCATTGCCCACCTTGCTTTTGTAGAGTTGGTTTATGAGAAGTTCATGGTTTAAACCACGGTCTTGGAACCATGGTTTAAACCAAGGTGCCATCGTTGCGTTTCGCTGACATGATGGAAAAAATGTTCGATCGCGGACGCTTCTGTTCGGGTTTTTATTGCGTGACCCGAAATTCCGTGGTTGAAACCGTGGTTGAAACCGTGGTTGAGTTCAACCACGGTTTCGCTGAACCATGGTCGAGTTTTCGACAAACCGTGCTTTACGAAGAAATATTTTGTACACGTCAGCGGCAGCCTGTGAGCCAACGTGTCTCGTTACGTGAGACAGTTTTGGATCGTGGTTGAGTTCGACAACGAAAAACTCGACCATGGGGGCGTCGAGTTTTCGTGGTTGAACTCAACCACGGTCTGTCGAGTTCCGTCAGCCAACGTCAGCCAGATGTAGAATCGAAAAAAAAAAGATTTGGGAAATCTGAGGATCGACTCAAATGACGACACGGTCGCGTCACGGACTGATGACCGAAATCGAAAAATCGAAAACCGAATTCGACATTTGCTGGCATCGTGGTGACATGCAGTTCTGAAACCGTGGTCGAGTTCGTGGTTGAACTCAACCACGGTTTGTCGAGTTCAACCACGAATAAAACGGTGGTTGGGTTCAACCACGAAACAGACGCTGACGCGACGTGGATATCCCCCACCACCTAGGCAGAATATTCCGGGGATCTATTCCAAACCGTGGTTGAACTTGACAAACCGTGGTCGAGTTCGACCATGGTCGAAATTCTGTGGTTTAAACCATGAACTTCTCATTAGGCTCACGGCACGATATCAGGATGACCTCACTCCAGCGCCGCGTCCGCTGCTGCTTCTCCGCCGGCATGACCTTTTAGCGCTCAGCGTAGTTTTGTCATGCCGCGGTTTCCCAGGTCGACTAGATTTGGATGAGCCTTTCGGGGCGCGCTATGAGATTGATACCAGCTTCCTCGGTTTTTACAGTTGCCTGCGCAGTAGGATTCCCGCGGTTACATGACTTTATCTTTATCCTCAGCGTTACTGTTTCATTATTATTTGATGACCCGTAAGCCTGAGTAATCACGACAAGGCACGCGAACGTCACGTGTCGAGTCCTGGGTCACGGAGTAAGCGTGTTTTAGGGGTATATGTTGTTGCATTCATCGCACATGCGTGCACGCGCGCGCATATGTGAAAGTTGAATAAGAAACCCCCCAAAATGTCAACAATAACTCGTTATATATGCGGGTTGCGTGTGTAAGGGTCACACGTAACGGCCACGGGACCTTAAGACTTCGGTATGTTCTCCCCTCAACCGGACATTTTTCAGGGTGCGGGAGCAGGTGGACCGTGCACGACAGTCATGGCGACAATGCTAGCAATCTATGAATATAATGTGACAAGTGTCACTAGATTGGAGAATTATCAAAAGCACAAAACAATGCATGATACTACGGGGACGATGGCGGCAACACTTAATCATGAAGTGTGTATAATGTATAACCTATAACACGTCGTATACTATTATGTAGCATACTGCAGCGGGGCGTCACCAACCCAATAATGCAACATCTTTGTGCTTGGTTTATCTGACACAAACACATGTTGTGATCTGCAAGTGAGATGCCTAACAACTTAGCTCATCCTCTAATATATATATATATACATAGATACCCATATTCGATCTAAATGATGAAAATGTGTCCCCCTAATAACTATAATAATGTACACTTCAAGAGTGCGCATGCTTTCCATATGCCATATCGCATATGGTGTTCATGCACATCACAGTCCCGCGTTCCCAAATGTCGCAGGATGGCGTTTGCTGTGAGTAATGGAGGATATAATCGAGCTTGTCGTGCGCCGAATGCACGCCGAGCATGAAAGATACTAGCACGCGTTAGCCTGTGAAAGGCCCAGTTAAGGGTCATTTGATAGCGCTTGAAGGTCGGAACATGCATGATTCTATTTTCGAGAAGCAGCTTCATCCACTCCGATGACTTGAAGGCGCGTGCAGCAAAGACGTAGTTTATTGATTGCTATCGGCGACACCTGCGCATCCAGCCAACCATTTCCCTAACAAGTCAGAAATAACAAGTCAGAAGAACAAGTCGCATGCCCATCGGGGAATGCGGTAATGCACCACTAATGCAAATCATCGC
The DNA here is from genome assembly GCA_001247695.2 of Cymbomonas tetramitiformis. Classification (NCBI taxonomy): domain Eukaryota; kingdom Viridiplantae; phylum Chlorophyta; class Pyramimonadophyceae; order Pyramimonadales; family Pyramimonadaceae; genus Cymbomonas; species Cymbomonas tetramitiformis. The sequence continues at coordinate 4,599 of LGRX02033891.1, read as the reverse complement.
ACTTCGCATCTCACACACGTCTATGTATTCATTCTCACATTCACAATGCAGTGCTCACAGAAATTTCATTGGGAGGGATAGTTGGAATCCGAAGCATGCACTTGGAGCCCCTTTTCGGCATTTTTCATATTTACTCTCTTTCTCTTTGAAACCAGAACGAGGAGATTTGATCATACCCACATCTGTAGATGCAGTGATCATCTATGGCATCTGACCCTCCCTGCCCTTCGAGCTGGGAGATTACCCAAATAGAGATATACGCCCCCCAATTGCAACATGCGACGCTCGAGGAAGACGTTCAACTACCAATCGCAACACGTGGCAACAATCGGAAGATCTGCTGCTACCAAGCCACAGCAAGGGCCTGCAAAACCTGACCAGTGCATGACCAGTGCGCGGTGTGCTATTTAAGTATCCTCATGGCTGCCGCTCCAAGCCGGGATCGGTGGGTTCACCTTGCACCCATACAAAGCCAGCGATGAGAGCGCTACCAGGCTCTGGAGATGAGGCATGCCGTTGCTCGTCACTCGCGTGTGCGTCAGATTCAGACTTCTCAAGCCTGCCATCCGCGGACCAGGATTTTATGTGGCATGCTCTTGCACGGTCATCCCAGGACACGCGCCATGCTGGCTGGCACAAGGTGCGCCAACCGACGATAGTCCTACCATCACAGTAGGAACCAGCACACACGCAGGTGGCGGGTGGATGCTGGAGCAGTGGCAGGGTGAGTGGCCAGGGTGAGTGGCCAAGGTGAGTGGCAAGGGTGAGTGGCCAGGGCGAGTGGCCAGGGCGAGTGGCCAGGGCGGGTGGCCAGGGCGGGTGGCGGCGGGTGGCCAGGGCGAGTGGCCAGGGCGGGTGGCCAGGGCGAGTGGCCAGGGCGGGTGGCCAGGCGAGTGGCCTGGGCGAGTGGCAGGGCGAGTGGGTAAGAGGCAGGGCGAGTGGCAGGGTGAGTGGCAGGGCTATAATAATTTGTGAGGACCGAGCACTCTGAATACTACAATGCATTCGGAGGTTGCCTTGAAAAGAGTGCTTCGAGGGTGCCCATCGGGTAGTTGGAGGGTGTTGGGAGGGCAACTTGAAGAGCAGAGCTTGGAGGTTGCTAGGGAGGGTGCTTGGAGAATGGGAATTGGAGGGTGCTTGGACGGGAGCTTGAAAAGGGCAGCTTGGAGGACGCAGGAGGGGGGCAACTGGGGAGTGCTTGGAGGGTCCTTGGAGAAGAGAAATTGGAGAAGGAGGCTTGGAGGGTACTTGGGGGCGCTTGAAGGAAGCAGCTTGGGGAGGGGGCCCTTGGAGGACGCTCGGAGGTGGGTGCCTGGAGGGCGGTGCTTGGATGGAGGGCCCTTGGAGGATTCCTCGGAGGGTGCTTGGAGGGGGGTGCTTGGAGGTGGAAGCTTAAGAGGGGGGGTTGCTTGAAGGCATTTTGGAGTACATCATGGCGCCTCACCACGCGCCCACCAAATCGATGAGGGAAGGTTTTCGACTCTTAAGACATCGGACCAGAGTCATGCAGGCTCTTCAATCAACCGACAGACAGGTGACAAGTGACGCCGCTGAGTGTGTCCACGCGTCCGCAGAGAGCTCCACACTGCGCTGCATCTGTCAAGAATTGTGAGCAAATGCCAATCTAGGGTCCTTGGTAATTGCTCAGCAGCGTGCGGCCTACCCTCGTCTCACCTGTGAGCGGAGATAGGTTTTGCAGCGCGGTGTCGCTGAGGCGGCAGTTCTGCGAGAGGTTAAGCGACGTGAGGCCTGGCGCCAGCGCAACTCCCGCAGGCATCAGTGGCACCGCTTCACCCCGCGCCACGGGCGGCCAACAAAGCCTCTCCGCAGAGGACACGCCTGCACCATCGGAAATACAGGTGGCCGGGCTGCAGCTGTGAGATCCAAAGTGTGGGGGGGTTGGGCTGCACCTGTAAGATTGCTAATTTGGGTGAGATCCGTGATGCCCCCGCCACAGAGCTCCAATGAGAGAAGAGCCTGCGACCGGCATTAAACATCTATCCGTGCTCATCAAACCCCGTCAGCAAAGCTGAGCACCATGTGTCCCCGGCGTTGTTGTGGGCGGTATATGGAGTGTCAAGCAGTGGCAGCTGAACACGGTGTGTCCCTGATGTTGCTGAGGGTGACACATGGAGTGTCAAGCAGTGGCAGCTTGATGCAAATGGAGCTGACCTTGAGGTTCTTGAGGTACACAGTGCCTCGGTTGCTCACTTTCGCGCCGAAGAGATCGAGGTGCATCAAGCCTGGCATCGACGGCACGCCTCAGCGCCTCCTTCACAGAGGCCAACCTTCTTTTAGCAAAAAAGGGCATCTCAGAGTGCAACTCTTCGACAGTAAGCATCAAAGAGAAGGAACAGAGGCTAGCCTTGCTTGAATGTAAAAGGCCAACATCACTGCGAGGTTTGTACTAACTCTAGGCACATCGCCAAGGCCTTGATTCGACTTTAGTCTTTAAGGGGTATAGGCGGCCCTCGCTGTCTTCCACAGAGAACATTTCAGATGACTCTATCTGAAGGGAGAGGGGTTGCGAAGCTAGGGCATCCCGCATGACACCCACGAGACGTGGAATCACAGCCAGATGGATAACCCCACCCAGCCAATGGACTTTGAGCATGGAGAGTGCAGGCGCACCGGTCAATGAACCTATCCACTCCAGGCCGGTATCAGTGATGAGACGCGAGTCCAGGTTTAGTTTTGTTAGCGCAGTGTTGCCTGCTTCACCGCCCACCCCCAGTCCCAATGACACAGCGTGGCTCGCGGGCTTGCGAGATAATGCGCCGCCGCACGAACTCCGTAGATATGACTGTTCTCACAACACCGGCGTTCCCGACTGCAAGAACGGGAGAGAAATGCTGAAATTGGAAGGAAGTGGAATTTGCATGTGTTCCTCGAGAGAGCCGAGCGGACGACACCGCACGGGTGCATCGAGGCAGTCAGTGTGGCGCCCAACCGGGAGCTGACCGGACAGCATGTTGGATCCGTAGCTTTCGGAGCCGTAGCTCTGATAAATCGCTGTTCCTTTGTGATCGGACTCAGCGAGACTCAAATGGACGTCCAAGAGAACAGCCGACTCATCGAGCACGGGGAAAGTTGCCCCCTTAGCAAAATTGAAGGTGTTCTTTTAATGGAATTCACTTGCTGAGTACTTTGGCAAATGTGATTGTTTTTGGCAAAGAGAAAGCAAAGGAATATAACAAGAGCAGCAGCGAAAAGCAAAGAAAGATAGCAAAAATGCAGAGGAAACCACAGCAAGATAGGACAAGCGACAGAGAAAAGCAAAGAATGATAACAAGGACAACAGAAAACCCCAGAAGAAACATAGAAAAAAGCAGGGAGAAAGAAGAGAAACCCAAAGAAAGGCAAAAATGATACAGAGAAAACCAAAGACTGATGCCAAATATAAAGAGTAAAGAAGAACAGGACTGGAAAAGAGAGCACATGATGCGGCAAATACAGGTGCGCAAGGAGGCCACGTGGTCGGTGCGCAAGGAGGCCACGTGGTCGGTGCGCAAGGAGGCCACGTGGTCGGTGCGCAAGGAGGCCACGTGGCGGGTGCGCAAGGAGGCCACGTGGTCGGTGCGCAAGGAGGCCACGTGGTGCGGGATGATGCGCCAGGAGGCCACGTGGTCGGTGCGCAAGCAGGCCACGTGGTCGGTGCGCAAGGAGGCCACGTGGTCGGTGCGCAAGGAGGCCACGTGGTCGGTGTAGCGCAAGAGGCCATGGTCGGGTGCGCAAGGAGGCCACATGGTCGTGTGCGTAAGGAGGCCACGTGGTTGGTGCGCAAGGAGGCCACGTGGTCGGTGCACAAGGCGTGGTGCGGGATGATGCGCCAGGAGGCAACGCACTTGATAGCAGCATCACTCCCGAGTCATTCACTTTGGAGTAAGAGAGGTTCAGCTCGCTCTGCCGGATACCCCGATTGCCATGCCAGCTCAGTCTATGCCCAGCTTCCTGCTCTCAGGTTGCAACACGTGCCGGGCTGGTTGAGACTTGGCCACCTTCGAGCCTCCTGTGCGGCTTGCACTATAAGAAACGCGGGCATCAACTGTGGCAGAGGGGGATCAGTGCAGCACGCTGGTCAATGCAGTGGCAGAGGGGGTCAGCGCAGCAAGCTGGTCAATGCTGTGGCAGAGGGGGTCAGCGCAGCACGGGTCAGCGCAGTGGCAGAGGGGGTCAGTCAACACGCTTCGGTCAACCTATGGCAGAGGGGGTCAAAGAGACGCCTGGTCAACACAGTGGTAGAGTGGGGTCAGCGCAGCACGCTGGTCAACGCAGTGCTGGGCAATAGCGCACGCTGGTTAACGCTGTGGTAGAGTGGGTCAGCGTAGCACGCTGGCCGCGCAGTGGCAGAGGGGGTCAGCAGAGCACGCGTGTGGTCACGCAGGGCAGAGGGGTCAGCGCAGCACGCTGGTCAACGAGTGGCAGAGGGAGGTCAGCGCAGTGGCAGAGGGGGTCAGCGCCGCACGCTGGTCAACGCAGTGCCAAGAGGGGTTCAGCGCAGCACGCTGGTTAACGCTGTGGCAGAGTGGGGTCAGCGCAGCACGCTGGTCAGCGCAGTGGCAGAGGGGGTCAGCGGAGCACGCGGGTCAGCGCAGTGGC